>SNQJ01S0015207.1:193088-239909 GCA_010110895.2 Picea sitchensis
TACATTGAATGACCACATTCCCATATATTAAATGACTTCCACTAATAACACATAACTACATTCCCATTGGGTACCTCCCTAGGTACCCCATATTACCTCCCTAGGTATACCACATAATCATTACTATTCAAGGACATGATCAATGCCATGCATAAGTGTCTCTCGAGGTTTTTTTTTGTTTTTTATAGCCCCCTTATGGATATACATTCCCACTCGACACTATAACATTGTTATTATAACTATTTAATCATATCATACCTTACATGAGTTCATGTAATTCAACATAAAAGGCTTGTATGGTATTTAAGGTAAGCTCATAATTAAAATGAGTTTTATTGTATATCATTTAACTTGGCATATAGAATGACGACTCATACTTAAGAGAGTTCATTATGAGGTTTTACGAGAGATTAACCTATGTTATAATACTATTTATTAATTTAATTCATTACCAACTTTTCTTCATTGAGCAGTGTGTCATATATGGTGTTTACCATGCAGTGATCTTGCATGCGCCACCTATGGGGCTACCATCTCAATGATAATTTATCAGTAGATGTCCTAAGGATGCATACATGTAGCATCATTTTTCTCACAGGTCTTAGGGTTTCCTTGTTGGATTCTTAACCTTTACAACCTCTCTCTAACTTAGTTAATTCCACTCTTTTCAGTTTTGTTTCTCCGCTTTGCGTTCATCTTGAGAGGTTTTTTCAAGAAGTTTAATTTTTTACTAGACCCTCCCATATCTTTCATAGTTCTTGAGCTACAAATTTAGAGGTTTGATATTCCAGAACCCTATTTTCATACACAGTGGAATTATTGGTGAGAGCTAAGGCATTCATGTTTTCACTAGCTTGCAGTTGGTTGGTCTATATCGTCCCTAACTAGTAAGAGATTATTAAATCTTCTTTACTCATTCTGGTTTCCTATACAACTCTAAATTTTATGCATCTAGATTATTATCTGATCCATTCATGATGTTAGTTCACAGTCGTGTGTAAATTTTAGTCCTCCATCTTTGTTTAAAATGTCTCTCTATCATTTACCTTGGTGAACTTCCTCTTTCTATATATATCTACTATATAATGTCGTGATTGTAAAATTATATTTCAGTCGCGGTAACCTAAGTCTCGCTTCCGGTTAGCCTATGATCCGAAGAGTTTTTCCTTGGAGTGCAGGGACTTTCTGTATGAACCCAGTGATTCTATGAAATCTGTGGTCCTAGTTTACATTAATATGATTTATTATAGGGTTTATAATTCCTTTGTTTTACTTCTATCGTTTATGTTCTATTATTAAAAGATTTTAGAACTTTTTACTTGTCCTGAACTTAGTTAAGACTTCCATTAAAATAGTTGCATAGATGGGGTGTTCGCACATAGTATAATAATTGTTCTTTTGTTTAAATTATGTAAATGCGTCGTAATTTACATCCTTGTTACACTTATTCTGGGGTATTTAACTAATGATGGGCCTTGTTTATTGTTACGAGGGGTACCCATCAACTATTCAACAAACCTGGACATTTAGATGTAGTTCATAGGTGACAGAAGGAGATACAAATGAACTATGTACATCCATGGTAAATTCATCTTCGTTTTCATATGTAACTTGAATTTTGTTTGACTAATTAAATTCATACAACATTCTAATTTGTTTTTCTATTATTATGTAGGTGTCGAGGAGGTTGGTACCATGGAAAATCAGAAATACCCTTGCCTGGAAAGGTATTCAGGTTCCATTACTTAATTAAATTTCAAGTTTGGTATCACAATACATGACTTCTTTGTTTATGCATTATGTCGAGCTAGTCAAACAAACAATTTTTTATATAATTATTGTTGAAAGTCCCATGTCTTAAGATTGTTTTCTACACATTTTACAATTTTGTAATTTTATACACTTTGTTTACTTAGAATGATTCCTTCTTGTATATACACAATCATTACTTCTATCTCTGTTAAATTTGGTTTACCTTGTATTGATTTTGGACATACACAGTGTTTATTTGTATCCTGATTAAACTCGGTTTACTTAGTATCGATTTTGGACATACACAGTCATTTGTTGTAACTTTGTTGATCTAAGTTTATTTTGTAATGATTCCCTTTTGAATATACAGATTCATTACTTGTATCTTGTTAAACTATGTTTCTTCAATACATGTTTCTTATCCGAATACAATTATTGTTTTAGTAACTAGGTTTTACTCATGGTTTTTATTGGGTTTTCTACTAGCAATACGATTCTGTTTGTGGACGTAAGAATATAATAACTATTGTTTTTCTTTCAACAAATTTTCTACTTGAAACTATGATATTCATCTATATTCTCATAAAAATCACTTAGATATAATATTGTAATGATTTATTTACACATTAAAATACTACATAACCAATAATTTTAGTCACATTAACGCACAATAATACGTAGTAAACATTCATATCAACATATTCATAATAAAGAAGCAAAACATGGAACTTGGGGAAACCACACATTGAAGAATCTGATCCTCCCAACTATAGACTAGATTCTTTGTCAACCTCTGTCACCCCTAAGTTGAGTTCAGAATCCAAGGGGATGCCTACGTGGCCTCTTGCATAATTCTGAGTACTAGCTTGTTGTGTGTAATATTAGAAGATCATTGTGTCAAGTTAGCCCAGTGTGTAGTCCTGTCGAGATATCAGTTTGCATCCTAGGAATGGCATCCCATTCCCTTGTCATGAATTTCTTTTATTTTTCCTAGAACTTGGGACACTTGTCTTGAGCCTCCTGTACACTGGCCACCTGTCAGATTCAATTCTACACATATTCACAGATTCTCCTATAAATCTGGAATGTGTCCTATTTGAAGTTGAGTTAACTCCACAACTTGTCTCCTTCGACTAACACTTGGTCAACCCCTTTGTAGTCCTAACTCACTCTTTAACAAATGATTCAACGTGTTCCCTTTTTTCCATATGTGTTTATTTTAATAAAATGATAATATTTTACAATTCATATTTGGTCAATCAACCAAATTTTCTTTTGGAAAAATAATTAAAATTATTAAAATAATAATAATAATTATAATAGTTTTCAAAGTTTCAAGTCATGGGGTATCACAAAGACAAGAAGTATTTGCGACATCTACAATGTTGATACAACAAATTCATTCTTAATCTTTTCTCTTTTCTCACAAGTAGACGATCCATTAACTTTTGAAGAAACTGTCAAGGATGATGTATGGACACAAGCTATGAATGAAGAAATTGAATGCATAGAGAACAATCAGACATGGAAATTGGTAGATGTACCTGAGGGAAAGGATGTGATAAGTTTCAAGTGGATCTATAAAACTAAGCAAGATGCACATGGAAATGTGCATAAGCACAAGGAGATATTAGTTGCAAGGGGTTTCACACAATAACTTGAAATAGATTTCAATGAAACATTTGCACTAGTTGTGTGGAGTGACACAATCAGAATTGTGTTGGCTATTGTTGCTCATAGAAAATGTATTTTTTATCAAATGGATGTAAAGTCAACATTTTTGAATGGTCATTTAAAGGAATAAGCATACATGAAACAACCACAACGCTATGAGATTCGAGGACATGAGAACAACGTATACAAATTGAAGAAGGAGTTGTATGGATTAAAAAAAACTCCTAGAGCTTGGTAGAGTTGCATAGATTCCTACCTCACTCAGAATGTATTTCAAATAAGTGATTGTGAGCCAAAATTATACATTAAAGGAAACCAACGAGGGAATATGTTGATGATTTGATTTTTATAGGTGACTTTTCCATAGAAGAATTTAAGTCATTCATGAAGGATGAGTTTGAAACGACTGATTTGGGGCTTATGAGATATTTCCTAGTCATTTAATTTCACTTGTCCAAAGATGAAATATTTATTTCACAATCTAAATATGCACATTCAATCTTGAAAAGATTCAACATGATAAACTCTAAAGAGTTATCAACACCTGTCCTATCACGATTGAAGTTGATAAAGGAAGATGAAGGATCTAAAGTGGATCCTACTCTGTTTAAAAGGTTGGTAAGTAGCCTTATGTATTTGTCAACAACAGGGCCTGATATTATGTATGGAGTAAGCCTGATTTCAAGATTCATGGAAACTCCAAAAGAATCCCATTGGTAGGAAGGTAAAAGAATTATGAGATATGTGAATGGAACAAAATACTTCAACATTATGTATTCTACTTCATAATATTTTAGACTTGTTGGATATACCAAAAACGACTATGGAGGAAACATAGATGGTAGGAAGAGAACCTTTGGGTACACATTTGATTTTGGAATAGGTATAGTGTCATGTGCATCAAGGAAGCAACCCATTGTGATTGTTTCTTCAACTAAGGCTGAGTATGTTGCAGCTACAAGTGCAACTTCTCAAGATGTTTGGATGAGAATAATCTTAAAATATATGTTTCAATAACAATAGGAACCAACTACAAATTTCTGTGATAACAACTCCACCATCGTGTTGTCTAAGAATCATGTGTTTCACAAGAAAACAAGGACATTGATACAAGGTAGCATTTTATGAGAGAATTGGTGAATAATAAAGAAGTTTTCTTAGCATTTTGCAGGTCTAAAGAAAAAATCACAAATATATTTAGAAACTCTTTAACAATAGTTACATGTTAGTATCTATGCAGTTGTCTAGGAGTCTGCGAAGTCGCAGATATTGACAGTTCATATCAATTTAAGTTTTTGATGTAAATTTTGTGTCTCGTGATCCCCACCTACTTATAATTAAGGGGGAGTGTTGGAGATATTAATTACAAGTTAGTGATATTTACGTCTTTTCCGACTCAAGATGTTATGACAAGCATCGGTGTTATTAATGAGATGATGTTTAATCTTTCGCGATCCCTATTAATTAGAGAGATTCAATCAAAATTTATGTTTGTCTTAAATGTTTGAGTCAGTTAGCTTATATAGGAAGTCTCAGTGTTAGTATTTATATTTCCAAGTCTGTAAATAGATGAAAATATAATTGATACGTAGAAGCAACAATAGTTGTGAAGAGATTTGGAGAAGTTTGAAAGAACAAGCTCTATTTCTAAAAGTCTACAGAAGTTGTTGCAGCGAGAGATTTGAACACTATTGTATAATGTAACAATGCACAACACCCAATTCAATAATATATTAAGTATTTGTGTGTTGGTATATTTATGAGTTGCACACATGATGATTCTAAGTTCTGAGTTCTATTGTATGCAAACACTTTGAAAATAATTTCTTTTTATATCTACGCAAACTTAAGTAGGTTTATATGTTCTTGAATCTGCGCACTCTACATCCGAGATCAACGATAAGAAATGTGGATGGGGTTGTGATTGGGTCTTTGGTAAAGCATTGTTTTGGGGTCATGATTTATCGATTGCATGAATATTGAAAAGATGTTTCTCGGAAACGTGACGTCTCTTAGTTTCTTATCGGTGGCACATTCGCAAAACATGAAGCAGAATGTGACTTTACAACTATGGGTAAGCATGTCGAAATTGGTTGGGTTGGATGTATTAGGAATGGATATAACCCTAGATGTTGGTTCAATGGGCATAATGGTTTTGAGGTCAAGTCTAAGGGATATGAAGAGTTCTCTAGCAAGAGTGACTACACATGGGTGGTAGAAGTCATGAGGATCTGTCAAAGCAATGGAGAGGAGATCATGAAATACAAGTTTCATGAGAAGTTATTTTAATGTAAATTGGCACATGAGTGTAAGACCTGGTTAGGAATTCATAAACCATATTTCAAATTTTATCGGTAAAACCTAAACGTAGACCTAGGTGATAGGGGGAGCATGTTGTATTCTCAAATACCCTGAATTATATGTTTGATTGGTTTTGGTCATGGGAAAAGGGGGGTGTGAGGATAGGTCAAGTGTCATGGTTTGGTTCACATGGTTTTTAGGTAGCATGTGTTTTTAGAGCCCATATATTGCATAATTCATTGAAATTAGGATAGAGATGAGAGTTGAAGGCTTACTTTTCTGGCTTGTTCAGATTTGGTCAAGGGAAAAAAGTTTTATATCTCTATGGTTATGGTGATGGAGCTAAGGGATGAATATTTTGTGATCCTACTATCCACAAATCATCAGTAGCATAGATATGTACCTTGAGTAGTTTTTCATGATTGCAAAGGGTGATTTTTTTTCAAACTCATGGAATCATTGTATGGCCTAAGATAACTAGACAAAGTACAAGATCTGTGATTCCTTCATGGTCAACTAAAGTTTCTAAAGAAGTGAGTATGATCATTTTGTTTATGGGATATTCATTATCTTGGTATTATGTTCATGATATGTTTGTTGCAAGCAAAGCATGGTTGAGATGAGCAGGTTAAAGGATCAATTGGCCATGATATTTCAAATGAAGGATTTAAGAGTAGAAAAAAAAATATTAATCATAGAAGTACACAAAAATGGGAAAAAGGGTAAGATGTGGTTATCACAAGTATATAGAGAAGATACCGATGAGGTTCAATCTCAACATTTTGAAACTAGTAAATATCCCTTCATCTTTTCATTGTAATATTTCAAGTTTATATCCTAGTAGCAAGGAATAAATGGATTATATCTATCGTGTACCTTATGCAAGTACATTAGGAAGGATGATGTTTGTCATGGAATTTTAAAATATTTCACGATGTTAGTTCACAATCGTTTCTAAATGTTAGTCCTCTAGATTTGTTTAAAATGTCTCTCTATAATTTTCCTTAGTGAGCTTATTGTTTCTATATATATATACTATATAATGTCATGATTGTAAAATTGTATTTCGATCATCGTACGTCTTGCTTCCGATTAACCTATAATCTGAAGAGTTTTTCCTTGGACCTCAGGGACTTATCGTCTGAACCCAGTAATTCTATGAACTTTGTGGTCCAAGTTTATGTTAATATGATTTATTATAGGGTTTATAATTCCTTTTCTTTTAACTTCTATCATTTATGTTCTATTTTTAAAACCTTTCAAAACTTTTTTCTTTTCCTGAACTTAGTTAGGAGTTATATTAAAATAGTTGCACAGGTGTGGTGTTTGCACATAGTATAGTAATTGTTCTTTTGTTTAAATTATGTAAATGCGTCATAATTTACATTCTTGTTACACTTATTCTTCGGTATTTAACTAATGATGGGCCATATTTATTTTTGCGAGGGGTACCCATCAGCTATTCAAAAACCCTGAACATTTAGATGCAGTTCAGAGGCGACAAAAGGAGATATAAATGCACTATGTACATCCATGATAAATTCATCTACATTTGCATATGTAACTTGAATTTTGTTTGACTAATTAAATTTGTACAACATTCTAATTTGTTTCACTATTATTATGTAGGTGTCGAGGAGGTTGGTACCATGGAAAATCATAAATACCCTTTCTTGGAAAGGTATTTGGGTTCCATTACTTAATTAAATTTCAAGTCTGGTATCACAATACGTGACTTCTCTATTTATGCATTATGTCGATCTAGTCAAACAAATAAATTTTTATATAATTATTGTTGAAAGTCCCATGGCATAGGACTATTGTCTACACATTTTACAGTTTTGTAATTTTATACACTTTGTTTACTTAGAATCGATTCCTTCTTGGATGTACACAATCATTACTTCTATCTCTATTAAATTTGGTTTACCTTGTATCGATTTTGGACATACACAGTCTTTATTTGTATCTTGTTTAAACTCGGTTTACTTAGTATCTATTTTGGACATACAGAGTCATTACTTGTATCTTTGCTGAACTATGTTTAATTTGTAACGATTCCCTTTTGAATATACAAAGTCATTACTTGTATCTTGTTAATCTATGTTTCTTCAATATAGGTTTCTTATCCGAATACAATTCTTGTTTTAGTAACTAGGTTTTACTCATGACTTTTATTGGGGTTTCTACTAGCAATACGATTATGTTTGTGGATCTATGAATAGAATAACTATTTTTTTTCTTTCAAATTTTTTTATACATGAAACTATGACATGCCTCTAAATTCTCATAAAAATCACTTAGATATAATACTCTAATGATTCATTTATGCATTAAAATACTACATAACCAATAATTTTGGTCACAGTAACACACAATAATACATAGTAAACATTCATATCAACATATTCATAATAAAGAAGTAAAACATGGAACTTGGGGAAACCACACATTGAAGACTATGTTCCTCCCAACCTCTGTCACGCTCAAGTTGAGTTCAAAATCCAAGGGGCTGCCTACATGGACTCTTGTAGAATAATGAGTACTAGATAGTTGTGTGTAATATTATAAAATTATTGTGTCAAGTTAGTTCAGTGCGTAGCCCCGTCGAGCAATCAGTTCCCATCCTAGGAATGGCGTCCCAATCCCTTTTCATGAATTTCTTTTATTTTTCCTAGAACTTGTGATACTTGTATTGAGCCTCCTATTCACTGACCACCTGTTAGATTCAATTCTACACATGTTCACACATTCTCCTATAAATATGGAATGTGTTCTTTTTGAAGTTGAGTTAACTCCATAAATTGTCTCAGTCTACTGCCACTTGGCCAACCCCTTTGGATTCCTATCTCCCTCTTTAAAAAATGCTTCAACATGTGCCTCTTTTTCCATATGTGTTTATTTTCATAAAATAATGAAGTTTTACAATTCATATTTGGTCAATCGACCAAATTTTATTTTGGAAAAATAATTAAAATAATAAAAATAAAAATAATAAAAATAATTTTCAAAGTTTCAAGTCATGGGGAATAAAAAAGACAAGAAGTATGCGTGACATCTACAATGTTGATACAACAAATTCATTCCTAACCTTTTCTCTGTTTTCGCAAATAGATGATCCATTAAATTTTAAAGAAGTTGTCAAGGATGATGTATGGGTGCATGCTATGAATGAAGAAATTGAATGCATAGAGAACAATCAGACATGGAAATTGGTTGATGTACCTCAGGGAAATGATGTGATAAGTGTCAAGTGGATCTATAAAACCAAGCAAGATGCAGATGGAAATGTGCAGAAGCACAAGGCGAGATTAGTTGCAAGGGGTTTCACACAACAACCTAAAATAGATTTCAATGAAACATTTGCACTAGCTATGTGGGTGGACACATTCAGAACTGTGTTGGATCATGTTTCTCATATAAAATGTCTTGTTTATCAAATGTATGTAAATTAAACATTTTTTTATGTTCATTTAAAGGAAGAAGCATATGTGGAACAACCACAAGGCTATGAGATTCCCCGACAAGAGAACAAAGTATACAAATTGTAGAAGGAATTGTATGGATTAAAGAAAACTCCTAGAGCTCGGTACAATCACATAGATTCCTACCTCATTCAAAATGGATTTCAAAGAAGTGATTGTGAGCCAACATTGTACATGAAAGTAAATCAAGGAGGTAATATGTTGATTGTTTTATTATATGTTTATGATTTGATTTTTGTAGGCGACTTTGGCATAAAAGAATTTATGTGAGTCATGAAGGATGACTTTGAAATGACTGATTTGGGGCTTACGATATATTTCCTAGTCATTAAATTTCACCTGTCCAAAGATGGTATATTTATTTCACAACCTAAGTATGCACACACAATATTGAAAAGATTCAACATGATAAACTCTAAAAAATCCTCAACACATGTCATATCCTGATTGAAGTTAAGCAAGGAAGATGAATGATGTAACATGGATCCTACTTTGTTTAAAAGGTTGGTAGGTAGCCTTATGTATTTGAAAACAAAAGGCCTGATATTATGTATGGAGTGAGCCTCATTTAAACGTTCATAGAAACTCCAAGAGAATCCCATTGGAAGGCAGGTAAAATAATTCTGAGATATGTGAATGGAACAAAATACATTGGCATTATGTATCTACTTCATAATATTTTAGACTTGTTGGATATACTGACAATGACTGTGGAGGCAACATAGATGATAGGAAAAACACCTTTGGGTAGACATTTCATTTTGGAATAGGTATAGTGTCATGTGCATCAATGAAGCAACCCATTGTGATTGTTTCTTCAACTGAAGCTGAGTATGTCGCAGCTACAAGTGCAACTTGTCAAGCTGTTTGTATGAGAAGAATGTTAAAATATTTGTTCCAATAATAATAGGAACAAACTACAATGTTCTATGATAAAAAATCCACCATCTTTTTTTCCAAGAATCATGTGTTTCGCAAGAAAAACAAGCACATTGATACAAGGTATCATTTTATGAGAGAATTGGAGAATAATAAAGAACTTTTCTTAGCATTTTGTACGTCTAAAGAAAAAATCACAGATATATTTGGAAAATATTTAGCAACAGATGCATGTTAGTATCTACACAGTTGTCTAGGAGTTTGTGAAGTCACAGATATTTGAAAGTTCGTGTCAATTTAAGTTTTCGATATAAATTTTGTCTCGTGATCCCCACCTATTTATAATTAAGGGGGAGTGTTGGAGATATTAATTGCAAGTTGGTGAGATTTACGTATTTTCTGACTCAGTCTATTATGACAAACATCAGTGTTATTAATGAGCCAATCTTTAATCTTTCTCGAGCCTTATTAATTAGATAGATAAGTCAAAACTTATTGTTGTCTTAAATGTTTGAGTCGATTAGCTTCTATAGGAAGTCTCAGTGTTAGTATTTATATTTCCAAGTCTGTAAATAGATGGAAATATAGTTGATACGTAGAAGCAACAATAGTTGTGAAGACATTTGGAGAAGTTTGAAAGCACAAGCTCTATTTCTAAAATTATGCAGAAGTTGTTGCTGATTTTAGGTTCTGATTTCTATTGTATGCAAACACTTTGAAAATACTTTCTTTTTGTATCTACGCAAACTTAAGTAGGTTTATATGTTCTTGAATCTGTGCACTCTAGATCTGAGATCAGGGATAAGAAATGTGGATGGGGTTGTGATTGGGGCTCTGGTTAAGCATTGTTTTGGGGTCTGGATTTTCCGATTGCATGAATGTTGACAAGATGGTGCACGAAAACGTGACATCTCTTAGTTTCTTATCGGTGGCACGTTCTCGAAACATGAAGTGGAATGTGACTTTACAACTATGGTTAAGTATGTTGAAATTGGTTGGGTTGGATGTATTGGAAATGGATATAACCCTAGATGTTGGTTCAATCACTATGAGGCTTGGGGACAATGGTTTTGAGGTCAAGCCTAAGGGAAATGAGGAGTTCTCCAGCAAGAGTGACTACACATGGGTGGTAGAGGTCATGAGGATTTGTCAAAACAATGGAGAGGAGATCATGAATTTGCAAATTTTGATGTCAAGTTATTTTAAAGTAAATCGACATACAAGTGTAAGACCTAGTTAGGCATCCATAAACCATATTTCAAATTTTATCGGGTTGATCTAGGTGATAGGGGGGGCATGTTGTATTCTCAAATACTTTTATTTCTATGTTTGATTGGTTTTGGTCATGGGAAAAGGGGGGTGGGAGGTTATGTCAAGTGTGGTGGTATGGTGCACATGGTTTTTTGGTAGCACTTGTTTTTAGAGCCCATAGATTGCATACTCCATTGAAATTAGGCTAGAGATGAGAGCTGAAGGCTTACTTTTTTGGCTTGTTCATATTTTGTCAAGGGAAAAAAGTTTTATATCTCTATGGTTATGGTGATAGAGCTAATGGATGCAGATTGTGTGATCCTGCTATCCACAAATAATCAATAGCATAGATATGTACCCTGTGTAGTTTTTCACGATTGCAATGGGTGATTTGTTTGCAAACTCATGGAATCATTGTATGGCCTAATATAACTAGACAAAGTACAAGATGTGTGATTCCTTCATGGTCAACCAAAGTTTCTAAAGAAGTGAGTATGATCATTGTGTTTATGGAATATTCATTATCTTGGTATTATGTTCATGATATGCTTGTTGCAAGCAAAACATGGTTAAGATGAGCAGGTTAAAGAATCAATTGGCCATGATATTTCAAATGAAGGATTTAAGAGTAGAAAAACAAATCTTAATCATAGAAGTACACAGAAATGGGAAAAAGGGTAAGATGTGGTTGTCACAAGTCTATAGAGAAGTTCGATATCAACATTCTGAAACTAGTAAATACCCCTTCATCTTTCCATTGTAAGATTTCTTCAAGTTTATATCCTAGTAGCAAGGAAGAAATTGATTATATTTGTTGTGTACCTTATGAATGTGCATTAGGAAGGATGATGTTTGTGATGGAATGTTAAAATATTTCACATCTAGTTGTTGTTGTCCGTGGACACATGGGAAAACCACTTAAAGAGCATGGAAATGGGTGCTTCAGAATGTTAGAAGCATGAGTATCACCTATAGTGGTTGCAGTGATTTAGCTTGTAGTTATGTTGAAGTGATGGTGTTTAGCTTATGTTGAAGTGATGGTGTTTAGCTTCTCTCATCTTGAAGGAAAGGTGACGATTGATTCGTTGGGAAAACTTTGACGAAAATTGTTGTCTAGGTGGAGATTGTTAGATGGTGACAACACACACCTTTCTATTTAAATTAGTTGGAGGATTCTCAAGCATTTGGATTTTTGTATGCTTGGAAACTCTTGAGATATTTCTTGTTTAAATGTAGAAGCATGTGAGGAGCTTCTTGAGACTTGTAATTCATTTCTCCACCATTTGGCTGATCAATAAGAATATAATTTCCCCGATTTAATTCTTGGTTGTTCTATGATGTGTTTTCTTCTTTCTATGGTGTTTTAACAATTATGTTTATAGGCTAGGATACCAACACTCACCTCCACCACAAATTCATAGAGTGGTTCACCCCCCTTGAAAATAATTTATATTGAGCGAGAGTACAACATGATTATGGTTCTATATTGACTCCTTAGCCAACTCAAATTCATAGACTAGTTCACTCCTACAATTATTTACATTCACTATCAACCAGTACAACATGATTATGGTTCTATATTGACTCCTTAGCCCACTCAAATTCATAGTCTGGTTCACTCCTACAATTATTTGCATTCACTAGCAACCGTACAACATGATTATGGTTCTATCTTGACTCCTTAGCCCACTCATGATCGCATCTCCTTTAGCTCTAGGTCCATGTTTGAGGTCTACACCTCCACATAGACACGGCACACGCATTTTATTAGTTACTCATAGGTTATACTATTTGGCCGTGCAAAATAATTCGATTTATTTTTAGTAAACTTTCAAATCTTAGACACAATGCAATTTTGCGTCTTACTATCCCATCCCTCACCCTAACATCATGGCCCTTGATCCAATGACCCTACTCTCTCTATATAGACCTTCTTTATATAAGCTTTCTTAGAAGATATCTTAATCACCCTTGCCTGAATTTATGGATCCTCAAAAATCCCAGCTCCTTTTTGTCCATGATGAGTTTCGGGATCACATCCATGACACCTTCCTCAATCCTCAGTTCAAGTGGCAGATCTTAGTTCGATATTCAACCTCTTGTACAAAATTTGGCCTTATTCAATGGTGCTTGCAAAACATCGCCAACCCCACTCTACTCGTTGATGATATTTATGGCTTTCACACCAGCTGCACACACTCCTAGTGTTAGTGAAGTACATATCCTCCACCAATTATTGCCCTGGAGAATGTCTTATCCGGCAACGCTATGCCCCCAACCAACACCAACCCTAAAATATTCCACAGCTTCGAATGTTGATCCCATACTTGTCCTATACAACGCCATGGCTCCGTGTATCTACAACTCAACCAAGAGTTTCTCCGCCTGTTTCTGCTTTTCAGTCTGTTTCGTGTACTTCAGAAAAATTCTATTCATGGATGCTTCGAAAAGGTTGCATTGGTAAGTCTCTCTTCCTTCACTGCATAGTTCCGCTTAGCCTCCCGAGGCTTCCTATGTTTCAATTGATATAACTCCACCATTGGCGACGGTTCACCCTAATTCCACACCAGGCTATTTCTTCACATGGCTTGTGCATTCGAAAAGGAACCAAACAATAGATTTCCACCATCCGATGTCCAGTGCGTCGGTTGTGAAAATGCATTTGGTGTCAAATACGTCTCCACTCAACCATTTCCAATGAAAAGCTTTCAACCTCGACGCTTCTCAATGAGAGACTTCCAGTCACAGTTCGTTATCAGGAAGAATGCAGACAGAGCACATTTTCAGCGTCATCTCTTGTATAGACGGAATTTTGATTCTCCGCCAATGGTTTGGGATGAATTGCTTCGTTCGCATCAAAATAGGCTTTGTTGCACCCCATGCTTCTGAAATTCCATTGGCAGAACTTTCACATGAAGCTCTGATAACGGCTCTCCATATTACTCAATGCCCATTGGGTGAAAGCTATTATCTTTCCGAATTTATTATCCAAACATTCATCGTAGATAAGGCCCATATATTAAGCAGGGTATGAGATGATGTATTTGGTGATTATGAGGCAACTTTACATTTGATAGATTTGTTTATTATGCGAAGGATACTCGTCACACATACATATTCCGAAATCCAGTGATGTAATGAACTCCAAATATGCATTCAAATTGCAATGCAAAGTAAGTATGTTTCGAATGGAGAGAATTCTTCAATCAATTGGTGATCTTAGGACACATTTATATCATGAAATCCACACAGTATAACCCAAAACTATCAGTGACGAACAAGTTTCTAGATTGAATTCGAACTTCGTATTTGAAATGTAAAGCACAAATGCTATGTTTGAATTAAGTACAGATGCATCGATCATATCTCATTTATACCAAACTTGACCATGAAAAACAACTCTAGGTTAATAGTATTTTAGCATAGTCTGTATGGTCATATTGTACACTATAAATGAACACGTGTTGTACCAATAATTCAATAAACCTGAACAAATATTTGTCATGAACCGACACATATACATTGTTACAATGGCTTTCCAGTATGAAAATCCAAAATAACAATATAGGGAACTTATGTCATGTAACAACAAATGGATCAATGTTGTAATAACTTTGTGTGATCAAGTGTTAAGGCACATTTTCAAGCTTCGATTATGGGAAAAATACTAAGATTGTATCAATGACTTATTCCATTGGTTACAAGCCATCATTTTGAAACCCAACTTTTATTAATAAATAAGATAGAAAAACAATATAAAACATAGAGGAGAATAATTCCCATGATACATGTGAGATGAATTGGTCTAAGTTTATAAAATGCCTTAGGCATGTAAAAAACTGTAAGGATTTCTAGGACGATCACCCATCCCAATACTACACTAGCCCTAGCACGCTTAATTGTGGAGATCTAATGGCATCCCGTGCATTAACGCTATGATCTAGGCATGTACATAAGACCACTAGAAAATCATTACATGATGTTTGTAATTAACAAATGCATATGATGTTACATTTCATTCCTCATCAAAATGGTGAATATCATGGTTTATCAAAACCATAGGCTCAAAATGTTGATTCACTCGAAATCTTCCTTGATATGAGTGTGGGAGGACTTTGTAGGTGAATATGCAACAAGAAGAGCTATATCAATGGGCGCCAATGGTTGGAACCCCAAGGGCACCTGAAAAGGATCATGGCCAATAAAGCAGTGCTGAACATATGAAAGACTCTCATTCTCTTCGTGCTCCTCTACAATATGGTCGACCTGCTCGTATTGTATACAAACGTCTTGGGATGAGGCTGTAGTGCTCATAGTGACCTTATTTTCACCACTAGATTGTGAAGAGGGAAAACTTCGTGGTTTGAGAGATTTCTTTGCAACATTGTTTTTCTGAGATTAATGAACTGGGAGTAGTCGGAGCTACCTCAAGTACCTTGTAGAGATGGCCTCCAAGAGTAACAATGACACTAGGGGGTCAAGACTCATAGATAGTGTGACATTTCAACATAAATGATGTTCCTAAAAGAACATCTATAACATCCCCACTCTAATCCTTAGTTTAATTAATGCTTATGTAGATACAATGTGTGGATATGACCAAAGCGATGTAATATGCAAATTGTGTTTCTATGTTTTAATAATAAAATGTGATTCGATATGATAAGGGGACATGGACAAGGGATGGGAGATGAATTAATGCACAAGAGGGGGATTGTGTAGTATAATGGCCAAGAAGGGTCCAAAGGGGAATTACCCATGTAAATTAATTCCATAATTTTTCCTAAATTTTCTATTGGTGCATGAATCTCCTAAATTCTAATTGAGTGTTCTGAAAGCTAACAATTGAATGCATGTAAGAGGGTGGGTGTGAGTGGTCACATCCCAAAGTTATTGGATGCATGGGGGTTGAGTGAAATCAACTTGGGGAAGAGTGTGAGTCAAGCAAGGAAAGCCAAAGAGAGAAAATTCGTATGGGTTGGGGATAGTAGTTTTACAAATAGAGTTTTTGTGCATGAGGAGCACGTAGAGAGCAGGAAAGAGAGCTTGGATCTGGTGCAACCATGGAGGGATAATTCTAGAGAAAACAAGAGTGTATTGAAGAGTATTTGGAGCTAGAAACTCAAGAGCCAGGTTTTTCAGGCATGGAGAGTGTACTCTTATGTGAGTTGCAGTTAAAACAACAATTGTTTGTTGTTGGTTTTGTTGGTAGTTTTCCTAGTAGGAAGTTCCCTTGAGTTCCCAACTAATACATTCCTATATACCTTTTCCATATAGACCTTGGTAAACGAATGAGACACCCGAGGGACATGACTCAGATCAGTGAATAGGTAGATTCCTTTGGTTGGACACATCAAGAGGAAGAGAGATGGTGGTAAATCGGGATAGCTCTAGGAAGATATCAGTGGGATGTGAGTGGACTATGAGAGACCACCCTCTTTTGTGGATTACTAGCCTCAGGTCGGGGTGACTAACTATTGATATTGGAACAATCAGTCTATGGTTGGGCGGAACGTCCCTCCCAAGGAGATCGTTGCACATCCATTATTAAAAGATAAGTGCTTTATCTTGTTGTTGAGTTATTTCATGACTTTATTTGTTGTGAATGAACTCTATATATTTGAGAATGACTTATATGTTGCTCCATGAATTATTAAGTCTCATTCATGTAATTTTGATATGTTGTAGATGCATATATTTTATGGTTATAGATAATAGCTAAATTTGTTTTAATTCGTAGCTAGAAGTTACAAAAAATTAGTTAACTTGAAATGAATTGAATTAGTTAGAAAAAAAATTGTTTCTATGTGTATTATGCACCATAATGTCTCCTAGTTTTTCTGGGGGACGTTACATTATGGAATTACAATTTTTGGTTCAAACATCGAGCTTGTATGGGCTCAAACCAATGAAAATTGGTGAAAGTCATTGTTTTATATTTCGTGTGTGACAAATTTGGGGAAAACCAAATAATTTGAAGACAAATCCCCAAATCTATGGAAAAAATATGAGTTTGAATGACTCTAGATTGTTTAATAAGGTTAATGGAATAGAGAGGTGAAGTTGGACATTGAAATTTGACCTAGAATGGTCAAAACTTGAGTTTTAATGGTCTCTTATAGATTTACAGGTAGTTTGGAAAATCAACAACGAAGATATCTTTGGATATCAAGATCGACGACCAAGATTGGCTATGATAAATTTAAATTTTTATAAGATATTGACCGCTTGAAAGGCTGAGTAAATTGATGACCATAAATAATTTCAGTAGTTTAGAAAATAAATGATATCGACGACCCGGATTCACCTGGTTTTTTGTCAAAATTTTCTATGTGTGAGGTTCGACCACAGAATCCGTCAAGGAAGGATGGTCAGATCGACGAGTTTAGCGAGTTGTTGGAAATTCGTTAAGAGAAAAGGTTGATGCTTGATGGTCAATGGATGGGCGTTGACAAAGTTTAGCGAAGTTGATACGATCAACGACCATGATCATTTTTGACTGGTAGATCGACGATCTAGATCAATCATAGTTTTGGTCAGAATTTTTCTAAGTAAAGAAGCTCACCAATAGAGTTCTCCAATGGTATATGGTCGAATAGATGAGTTGTGCGAAGATTTTGGTTGACCATAAGACATCTCTGACCATCGATGGATGATATTTGAGGGTTGGTTGAACCCATTGAAGTGTTTTCAATCACTAATTGGAAATTGGCCGATAGTGTTGACCGATTTGGTGAACTGTTTTACATCAAGCAAGATAAGTCATTGATGATCGATGTGTCGATGGTTGAGCATCGACCCATTCGACAAGGTGTTTAGGTAGTCCAAAAGAATTAGTTTATCACCGATGAAGGAAAAGTGGATGATGACAGCATCATCCACGTAACATTTCACATTAGTGACCACATTTCATGCCATGTTAGTAGTTGCCACGTAAGACAAGAATCGATCGATGGTCGATGGTAGGGAGTCGATAGAATTTTAGGGGTTTTATTCAATAAATCGAGATCACCAATGATCGATGATGGATGGTTGAGTCACTTAGTTTGAAATTTTACTGCAAATCGGTTGTCGGGGAAGTGGGCCGATCGCTGAAGGTCACGTCGACAGATCAGGAAAAGCGTTGTGCACATCCAAAGGAAAGTGTTGATCACCGATGGATGATAGAGTCATATCAACGATTTTTATTTCTCCTTATTTGAGATCAATGGTTCAGATTTATAGGAGTTGTTACAGTAGCAAAACAAACATTTTTATGCAATTTTTTGTTGTGTTTGAATGTCATTAACTTGTGGAGTATTTTTGAGCCCATAAACGATGTTTTTAGCCAATAAAAACCCATAATAAAAGAGTGTACAAAGGTACGTCTTGTGTGTCTATTTGAAATAAAAGGACTTGGAGAGAGTTATGTAATGAGATAATTTTTTCACAAAACGGAGCTCGTATCAGAAGGTTACAGCCAAAACAACAAGGGTAAAAATTTTCAACCAGTTTTACTTCCAGAGGGAATAACGCCATGATCAGAAGTTTGTTCGGGGCACAAGAGAAGTCGATGAAAATATTATGACCCATAGAAGTTGGTGGTGAAGTCAAATTTTGGTTATTTGTACTTGAAATTGTGCAGGAAGAGAAATAAGATGTCTGAAAGGAAGATTTTAGGGTCGAAATTTCACTCATGGGCAAAATCAAGAGGTTTGAAATTTTGGTTGGGCAAATAATTTATATAAAAAGGTATAAAATGGTTTGAGTATATTTATCCCCAAATTTATTTTGAAAATATTATATGTAAAACCCTTATCCCATTCTTATTTTTTAGGGAGAGCAAGGAAATTCATTTTCACCTGGTAAAATTCCAACTAAATCATCCCATTCGCCCATATTTTTTGAGAATGATGAGATAAATCATCCCATTCACCCCAATTTATGAGAATGATGAGCTAAATCATCCCATTCACCTCATTTTTTTGAGAATGTCCCCCTGATTTTAGGATGGAATTTTAAATTATAACTCTCACATTGGTGTGTGGACAAATTCGCAAGGATGGTGATGTGGGTCTTCGGCTATGGGTTCTTATTTTAGAATCCGTGCTTTAAGGATGATGAATAATTCATTGGATATATCAAGGGATACCAAAGAGTTTTTTATTTAGATCAAAATTCCTTTGATATTAATAAAATGTTGTTAGTGTTGCAATGGTTGTTTAAAGGAATTTCTTCCTTGTGCTTTTTTCACCTTGTACTGACCACCACAAGACTCCACAGTCTCCAAACCGGACATGTACATTGGAGCACATGAGGGATCGATTTGTGTAATAACAAAGATTATTCTTATAATGATATATATCTTCTATCTATATACCCCATACAGGTTTTGAGGGAATACTAGATATTTCGCAATAGGGAGTCCATGTAAAGGTTGTTTAAATTCTATTTGTTTTTATTTGTCTTGTGGAGGGTATTGTTCTTCATTTCCATTGATTTTTCTGCATTTACTTACACTATTATTTTTGTTAATCTTCTTAGTGGGGTAGAGCTTATTGTGTGATAGGAGGACCAAAGAAGCAAATATTGGCTATGGAGGTGAGATGAAAGGGGAGGCTCACTATTTTCTTTAGCATGTTTTTCTTTGCCTATTCATGGGAAAAATGTTGAAGGGGTTTTACTGAAATACGTGATAATCAGTATATGGAAAGGACAGAACATGAATATGATCTTGAGGTCTCTGTATATTTCTACGCAGTAAGATTCTTTTCTATGCTATGCTCCATTTACCTATATATATGGCAATTGCCTAGCAATTTTTGGAAAGATATAGAAGTTATTCATGTGTTTTGACCTTTTCAAATAATTCTTGATATTCAATGGTGTATTTATTATTATAGGAGAAAGGAGAATCTGCAACCCCATTTTTTACTAGAGCCCTAGTGTGAGTACAAACAAATTTGATATCATAAAATTAATTTCTCTTGGCTTTTTCTGAATTTGTCTTGCTTTGTTTTATAAGGTAATATATTTTTCTCGTGCATTTTAGACAAAGTCATCATAATTGTTGGTTTTATTGATTCTTGGAGATTCATATTGACTCTAGAAAAAATCATAAACACGTATTGTCTAGGCCTATCCCCATTATAAGAAATGCAAGGTATATAACTTTCACCATTGTATTTAACCCAAGTGTTTACACATACATTTTTTTCTACTCTTAAAAAAAAGAGGAATATGTGCTTTACATTTTTTATACTCTCAACAGAAAGAGGAATATGTGCTTTACATTTCTTATGCTCTCAACAAAAAGAGGATTATGTGCTTTATAAGGAATCTATACTTGATAAATAGTTGGGTTGTGAGGTCTCTAGTCTTTAGCTTGTTTTTTATTCTCCCTATCTAGATTCAATTTCCATAATGGACATGTTGGTCCCTTGTGGTAAGGATAAAAGTGTAAACTCCCCAATACCAATAAGAGTTACCAATTTCCATGATTTAAAAAATATATATCTAGATTGTGAGATTAAGAAAAAGTTAAAATTTTTCAACTTCATTTCACTTATAGATGACATCATCTTGTATTTAGGAAAATTGCAAAAGTTGTTGGTCCATGTGGGCATAAGCCATGGACAACATTGGTGAGTTTTTCCTTTGACATGCTCTCCCTTCATACATCCATGTTCTGAATACCATGTTTCTCTGAAGTTGGAGTGGAATTCATAATTTCATTTATTGTTATAATTCCATAGGTCATGCAAAGAAGGGGGTTATGAAGATTGCTAATGAAATGAGGAAAATTCTTGGAGCCATTCATGGAATTTTCCATCTATCACTTTTATAATGTTTTCCACAATTTTCCAAAGAAGAAAGAGGAGCCTAGTTAAAACTTCAACTATATATCACCAAATGCTAATTTATGAAATGGTGACATTCTTTTGTACTAACAATGTTGAATATGCATAAATACTCCAACCTTGAAAGTTGACAAAGTGGTTCACTGTTTCCAAATTGACCAATTTTTTCTAGAGATAATATTGATATTGACCAAGGTAAGGGTTTTTAACTCTCAAGAAGACCCCCAACATGTGGAATCGACTTCACTATCTTTATGATTAAGACACTGTGAAGGATTCCTATGTTAAGAACCAAATATCAATATAGCATATAAAAACCTCAGAATAAGTACTCAATGCCTTGAAAAAGAGAGAAATTTAGATAATAAGCCTCTTCAAGGGGGAAACCTCCTTATGCCCACATAAATGTACAATTCCAAGATGATTCCAAATGAAAATGTCTCCATGGTATATATAGGAGACTAGGAGGTATAATTACAACTAATGGAATAAAGCCGACATAAATAAAATAACATTACTAATGTAATACAATTAAGGGGTAATGAGCCAATATTAGGGATTAACATGCCCCTCCCCTTGAGACAAGTGTTGTCTGCAATTTTTGAGTAACTCTGGATGCTTTTTGTATAAAGACTCATCTTCCTAAGTGGAATCTTGAGCCGGTAGTTTCCTCCATTAATGTGAGAATGCTCTAAAATGGATCTATTCCTCGGTGGAGAACTCTTGTGTCATTGATGGCTTCAGGGCTCCAATATGATTTTCCTTCCTTGTCAGTTTTGGAAATATAGTTTGGTAGGATCTTGTCGTCTATAGCCTTCTTTAAGCATGAAACATGGAAAATTGGGTGCCCTCCTTGAAGATGTAGAGCAAATCAATTTGTATGCCATAGTACCAATCTTTACAACTTTATATAAGGGCCATAGTACTGGTGATAATTTATTATCCCTTTTGGCTTGCTTGGGGACATTTGTTTGTATGGTTTGTAGTCTTAAAAATACCCAATCCCTACTTCAAAACTTATTTCACTTCTTGATGGTTGATATCTTCTTTGTTTCATGCGATTTTGTGCCATGGGGTTGTCCTTTAAGATTTGGATAACTTGTTGATATGATCTGATATTCCACTGCTTGAAACTTATATTTTTTATTTTAGAAAAGAAGTTATGGAAGGAGGGTGGTATCCATAGAGTGCCATATTAGTGTCATTTTTTGTTCATGATATGAAAAGGAGGTGTTATACCACCATTCTTCCAAGGGTAACCATTTGAATACATTGTGTTTGTTTGCTGAGAGACAAATCAACAAAGGTAGCCTTCAAGACATTTATTCACTATCTGAAACTTGTCCATCAGATTAAGGATGATAGGATGAGCTATGAGCCAATCAGTACCCAAACAATAAAATATTTATCATCCAAAAATGACCCATTGAAGATGGTATCTGCATCACTTAGAATAATCTTTGAGCTACCATGTTGCTTTGTCTCCATGAATGCGGTGGCAAAAGTACTAGCTTTGAAGGGATGAAGGTGCACAAAAAAGTGTGTGTGTTGGTCATAAGTAACCCCAAAAATCCTTTTTGATTCTATGGTAGGTTTTCAAAAATCGAGTGCCCTACTATTGGAGAGGTGTGCAATTCAAAGAATACCTTTTGATTGAGTTGGGGTTCTTACATAAATATAAGCCTTTGTACCATAATGAATCATTTTTCCATGTAAATGTATCGAATCTTATTTGGAATCTGTAACCTTTGAATGAGAGTCCACACTTTTTCCTCACTCTTCCATTTTCATCCCCTTGCTTCTATTATCCAATCGGGTTGGATGATGAGATAACATAGAAAGAGCCTCCAACATCTTCATCCTTTCTTGAGAGTGCATCTGCCACAACATTTGCTTCCCCTTTTTTATAGACAATTTTCAAATCATAACCCAATATCTTGGTTACCCATTTTTTTTTGTTCTTTTGAGATATTCTTTGTTCTAAGAGTATTTAAGGCCATGATCTATTTTGACCTTGAAGTGCCTACCTATTAGGTAGGAACCATTTCTTCAATCAATGTAGTATTGCCATCACATTTCCTTCTCATAAATGGGTTTGTGTAAGTTCTTTCCTTCGAGTGAATGCATTTCAAAAGCCAAGGGCCTTCCCTTCTTACATTCACATTAACATATTCCATTTCCCAAGGTCACATTCCACAATAAGTTTTTGTGAAGTCTGGAGTAGGTCCAAAGGCAGGGAGCTTTGCACATCACTTATTTAAGTTGTTCAAAAGATTTGGTGGCCTCTAGAGGTCCATGAAAATGCATCCTTCTTAGTTAGTTGCCATTAAAGGAGTGTTTCTATTCTTCCACCGGTCAGGAACAAACTTCTTGGTGTGTTGTCAAACCCAAAAATCCTCTAAGATTCTTCAATGTTTTGGGAGTCGGCTTGATCCATCATGGCCTTAATATTGTTAAGGTCTACCTTAACACCTTCATGAGACCACAATATGACCCAAATACTCACCTCCTTCACTCCAAAAAGAAACATTTGGATGGTTTGGCATATAGTTTTTCTCCTTTAGTAAGGGTTCAAGCCAGCACCTTGTCAACATGTCACACATGATCCTCAGAGACTTGCTATAGATTAGTATGTCATCAAAAATACTAACCTGATTTTTGAAGGAAGGGCTTGAAAATGGAATTCATCAGCAGCAGGAATGTGGAAGGTGCATTTTGTAAGGCCAAAAGGAATGACAAAAATTCATAATGGCCTTCATGAGTTAGATGTATTTTATGATATCTTCTTCCTTCATTCTAATATGATGATACTGAGCGAAGATCCAATTTTTGTGAAATAGATTTCTCGATGTAGTTCATCTAACAATTCATCAATGGCAGGGAATAGGAAAATTATCTTTAATAGTGATCTTGTTGAGCTCTTATAATGTCTGGTTACATAAATACATGAGCTATCTTTCTTGAATACCATTACCAGCAATGCGAGTAATAACTTTGACTAGGTGTAATAATACCCGACCTCTAGCATTTCTTCAATCGTAAGCTCAATTTTTCTCTTCTAGGCATAAGGGTATTTGTATGGCCTGATGTTAGGAGAACCTCTCATGAATTAGGTGAATTTCATGATCATGATTTCCAGTGGGTGGAAAGACCTTGGGAATATCTTCAAATACTTTGGAATTCTTATCAATGATCTCTTGGGGTCTTGTGAGGAATAGATGGCTTAGATGTTTTGAACTTGTCTAAGTGAGCATAGTTGTGCAATAATGCCTTGATGCCCATTTTCCAATAGTGTGTCATGCCATTAGATCTTATCCTGCTAGGAACCTATGATACCTCTTAACTCAATTTCTTTCCTTCCAATGAAAATTTCATGAAAAGTTATTGAAAATTAAAAGCCATTGTTCCTAATAGTTGTAACCATTAGTTCCTAGTATAAAATCAACACCACCCATGTATAGCAATCATTGGACTATTCATTATATTCCCCATAGTAATATTGATCTTATTTCATTTTCTTGAGCAGTTGATAGTTCCTCCATATGCAATCATTACTTGGCTTCTAGCATTGGATATAAAGTATTTGAAGATCTTTGGCTAATTTATAGTGAATGAAATTATGAATGCTACCAGAATCAGTGGGACTAATACTTTTCTTTTGATGTATCTTGATCTTGAGGGTTTTGACGGTCTTGAAATTCCAACTAATGCATTCTCACGATGTGTAGGCATCAACTCTTCAAGCGAGAAATTTCTTCACGTTTTCATCTTGAGATGGTTCTTGTTCTTGTTCTTCTTCCTCTTCACAATATATGTAGAATAATTTCTTCTCACCAAACTTATGTCCCTTAGTGTACTTGTTGTCTGAATTAAAGCATAAACCTTGCTTTTATTTCCTCAATTGTTGAGGTGTCAACTTTGGTGGGTTGAGTGTTTTAAAAGATGGAGCATTATTCTCTCTATAGTGTTAGGATTGGTCTTCTAGTAGCCATAGCCATATTTTATTCAACATTTCCACCTTAAATGCATTCTCAATGATTTGGGTTTCCAAAGGAAGAACCTACGTGTTGAATGTTATCCTTTAAATTTCCATGAATACATCAATTGTTGAAATAATGTAGTACAAAGAACATTCTTATTATTATTTGTTATTGGATTAAATCTATTGGATTAATCATGTCATTATTAATGCTGGATTAATTCCCATTGTCGATTAATCATGTCATTATTATTATTATTGTAGTAGTTAATCCCATTGAAGTTAATCATGTAAATATTGTATGGGACCAAATCACTGCGGATTGGTCATCAGGACGAATACAAAGTCACGAGAATAAGAAATTACATTGCCAGTTATAATGGAAGGCCTAGAATAAATTAAAGGTGGGTTTACCCACCCAGTGAAGATGCGGCCACTTTGAGATAATTAGTCTTCACACGTGCAGATTGATATAAATAAGAACTGGCGCCTCACTTCTAAAGACACACTTCCCTTGTTCATTATCTTATGAGGCAGCTGCAATTGGAAGTTGGAGAGAGGAGAAAGGGTGGTGCATCTCTTGGGAGGACTTTTTCTGTATTGGTTTGGAGGTTATCTCTTGAAAATTGTATAAGCCATTTATGATAAGGAAGTTTTGTTGGGTTTTCTTCCCCTAGAGGGTTTCCAGGATAAATGTTGTGTCTCTTGTGAATGTGTGTATTTCTGTTGATCTTGTTCTTATTATGCTCTTATCTAATGAAATGAAAATGCTATAATAATGTCATAAACATTAACATGGTACCAAAGCCAACCTGAAGAAACTGTTGCAAGAGGAAAAACAAATCCCTTTGTTCTTTACCAAGAGTGGGGTTTTGAAAAATTATCTCTTTCCAGCTTCTAACCTCCTAGAAAGTTGTGCCCTCTCCCCAGGATCATTTTGGCACTTAGGGCACACATTTTTGATGGCTAGATCTCAGGGAAAGTGAAACCCTAGTTTCACAAAGTACGAGAAAAACAGTACCGAAGTACTAGAAATTGCCGGAAGTACCGAGAAAACCAGAAATACCAGTCAAGAAATCCGGAGATCATATTTGAAGGGTAAAAGTTGGATTTCGAAATTCCAACTGCACCAACTAACTCACCTCATCCAGTAGCATCTATCCTTGGATTAGAATTTCAAAATTAGAAGTTTGAAAAATTAGGGTTTCTCATAAAACCTTAAGTTGATTCGCGATTCGCAGTGTCGAACAGGTTAGGTTCGCATTACCAGTTCGATTAGAGTCGTAAAGACGATTCTGCAATCACCCTTGAAAGTTTTAGTAATAATTAGTTGCTTCACCCGAGATAGACCACCACCTAAAAATTCTATCATAGGTATGTACTTACATGCGTTTAATGGTTAAACCCTAAAAGTATTTGTAGGAGAAGGGATCTCTTACTTATAGATCGAGAAGGATCTCAAGATCCGGCACATTCAGAGGAGAATGATGCAACCCGGGTGTGATTATTCTAATATGCATCTATTTGTTATGAAATTATCTTGATCGGTGTTGCATGTTGAGGCTATGTCCAAATCATTAGAAGGATTAAAAGTTCAGTCATAGAGAACTTATCATCTAACCTAACCTTTTATCAAGATAGCATATTGTCTTAGTACAAACCATGAACAGGTTGAAGAATACCTAGATCTTAGTCGAGACACGGAAGAAAAAGCACTCTTAAGGACAAGGCCTAAGGTTTGATTAATCAAGATTCAAAGTTACATAATGACTAATGACTTGTGAGATAGCAATTGTGTTAAGTACTACTTGATAACATGTGAGAATACTTTGTCTAGAATATGACTAAGACCTCCTCTAGGAGAAACCTGGAGTGTTATTAGGTTTAGATTGCCATGGAAGAATGCTTGGTCACAACACTAAAGAGAGTGTTGACCTCATTTAAATTGTATTTCTTACCTTTAATCTTTGCTAGAGTATAAGTAACAAGCTCTAAATGATGATTGTTAAGTGCTATTGCTTATATATATTATCGAAGGATATTATTCTTGCTTGTTGTTTTGTTGACCTTGCTCAGGTAATAACCCCAAGGAAGAAATAGTGAAGGTTGCAAAAGGAAACGTGCTAAAGGAGATATCATAAATGAAGCAATCATCGATTGGAAAGAAAAGAAGAAGGTGGGTCAATCATAAGCTGCCATGACCCGCACACTATTGAAGAATCATGTGAACTCTAGAAGATTAGCTCACATCAACTACAAAGCTACCATACATATGAAAAGTTGTCACATGTTTACCCGAACTCAAAGGTGACCATGAAAGTATCGATGAGATGTGAACAAAGGGAAGAACATCAAGAACCGTTTTGAAGAGAGGGACAACAAGGTAGAAGTCCTAGAACTCATTCATTCGAGATATATGTGACCAATAATCATCCTCCATTAATGGGTATGTATACTATGTATCATTCATTAATGATTATTCTCATAAAAGACACGGATATGTTGGAAATTTCAGCAAGATCAAGAATTCAAAGCCTTGATAGAATCTTTCCGAAAGAAATATAAATATACTTTCGAATTAGGATAATAGGAGGAGAACATGTCGTCGAGAAGATCTTGTGAACTTTTACGGAAATGTTGGGATCAAGATCCCCAACAAATGGTGTAGTTGAGCAGGAAAACAGAACCATCTTGGAAGGCTGCTGAAGATCAAGATCTTCCTATGTGTAACTTATGGGAAGCGAAGCAGTGAAAGTTGTTTATGTCTTGAGAATGGGTCTTATAGTGCACTTGGGCTCAAGACACCTGAAGAGGTGTTCATTGGAAAGAAGCCATAGGTAAGCGATCTTAAAATATTTGGCTGTCAGTGTTTATTCATATACAGAAATAGAAAAACAAGGCGGAACCCTTTGGAAATAAAGGGAATATTTGTGGGGTCTCCAAGGCCTTAGAATCTACATACCTAGTCATTTCCATATTGAGATCAGCTGGGACATGACCTTGATGAAGAAGAAAAACTTAATAAATCAAGAAGATGCAGAAGCTTGAGAGAGAAGAAGTATATGAAGAGGAACACAGCTAAATCCCGGGACTATGAGTCCGTGAGAGGTTCCTAAATTGCGAGACACATGAGAAGTTTCTTCCCCTGATGAGGAAACTCTGAAGATCATGATATAACAAAGTTCAGAACCTCCTCAAATTACCTTCTCCCATAAAGAAAGCCCGCTTGGGCAAGACAGCTTATTCAAAATGGAAAGTATGAGGTGTTCGAAGAAGCCACGAGACATGTGAAGAGACCGAATCCATTCTCTAGTTACACGGTTTTGATGTGCAATCTATTTGATGAGGAACCTACATGTTTGAAGAGGCCAAAAGTAGAAGAAGGAATGGGTAGATGCCATGATGAGAGGAATACCAATCATAATAAAGAACGAAGTATGATGTATGGGGGAAATTGTTTCCCGGACCAAAAATGAGGATAATGGTATCATCCAAAATGAAGGCTCTTCAGGTAAGCTTATGCTGGCGATGGAAGTATTGAAATATAAAGAAGATTTGTCACTCGTGGCTTTCCCGGAAGGAAGGCATTGACTATGGTGATACTTTTGCACCAATTGCAAAGATGGATTCTATCAAGCTAGTTCTCACCATTGTAGCAGCCAGACATTGGGATGTTCACCACATGGATGTGAAGACAACTTTTGAATGGTGTCATTGAAGAGGAAGTGTATATATAGAAATCCCAAGGATTTGAGGTCGAAGAAAGGAAGTCTCATGTCTACAAATCGAAGAAACCTTATCACAGTTGAGCAAGCTTCTCGAGCTTGGTATGGCCGTATAAACGGTTTCTTGACGAGCTTAGGATTTACTGCAGAGTAAAGCAGATTCTATTCTCTACTTCAAGATCATGGAAGATGAACCGGTAATACTATTCTTGTATGTGGATGACTTATTCTTATTTGGAGAAGAAAATATCATCCTTGAAGATAGCAAACAGAGACTTGCCACTAAATTTGAAATGAAAGACCTTGGCTAATGCATTACTTCTTAGGTCTTGTGGTATGGCGGTCAGGAAAGAATCTTCCTTAATCGAGGGAAGTACACGGTCGAAATCTTGAGAGATTAGGCATCGTGAAATACTGAAATCCATGAATACACCCATGGAAGTGAAGTTGAAGCCATTCAATTAGATACTTAGTCAGAATTTGATAGAACGCCACTCATGCAGATGAATTGGATTATTTGATAATACTTTGGCCGAACACTAGACGGACTTGTCATTTTGCGGTGAACACCTTGAGTGGTTTCTAGTGGATCCCAAACATGTTCATTTTAGTGGCTGTAAACATGTGATGAGGTACCTAAAATGTACAATCGATTATGGTCTCGACTAACAGTGGAGATCCGCGACTTCACATTGAGTGGATATCTTGATGTAGATTGGGCGGGAAGCATTCGTGGAAAAATCACTTTCAGGATCTTTGTTTCATTTGGGGATCAACTATGAAGTCTGGAAGTAGTAGTAGGAAGAATTCCAGTGTTTCTCTCAACATAGTGGAAGAAGAGTACATTTCCACATATTCTGCTAGCTACTTGACTATATTTCAAGTTATTTGAGACCTATTTGATTTGGAGATGAGAGCAATAGCGATTCTATGTGACAATCAAAAATGCATTAAAATGACAGAGAATAATGTGTTCCACAGCGATTGACTTTATAGATATCGCTATCATTTCTTCATAACATGGTATAGAGAGGAGCCTTGACTCTAGTACGTGCTGCGGATGAGCAGTTCAACGATGTGATGACTAAGCCTCTATCTCATGTAAAGTTTGAACACTGTAGAGATAAGCTTGGTATTGTCAGAAAGGATTGCTTCCTAGGGGGAGTAGAAGTATTCCTTCTGACCTCATTTGTTAGACGTAAAGAAAAGATGAGTCATGCCGACCTGGATTGTTAGGCGTAAAGAATGACAAGTGTGATCCTTAGCCCGACCTCATTGATGGGTAACAAAAACCAAGATGAGTTATGTACGACCCTAGTTGTTAGATGTAAACATAATGCTCTTGATTCCTTCTTCGACCTAGTTGTTAGGCGTAAAAGCAAGATGAGTCATGCTTAACATCTAACAACTAGGACAGAAACAAGGAACACATCAACACCTCGCTTATGACCTAGTTGTTGGACATAAAGAAAGATGAGTTATTCTTCGACCCAATTGTTAGATTTAAAGCGTAAAGCACTCTTAGTGATGTTCCTGCGCTTACGACCTCGTTGTTATATGGCAGAGATGTTGATTGTGTTCCTTACTTCTGACCCTGGTTAGGCAGTAAAGCAAGATGATTCATGCTTCGACCTAGTTGTTAGGCGTAAAGATATTGTGTGATTCCTAAGCGACCCTGGTTGTTAGATGTAGCGAGATGATGATATTGCCTTGAGCCTGGTTGTTAGGCGATATTAAAAAGCAAAGATGTAGTAGACCTTTGAGCTACCCGGCTTAACTAACGTGACATTGAGATAGTGTAGTATTGTGATGTACCAGCCTAGTGTTGTGATGGGGTATCATTTTATATACTGATACATATTTGATCTTGATGATGATAGAATTCTTTGAGAATGATGATCTTTGTTGATGAAGAAAACTTTCTATGACTTGTAAATGTGCTAGACAAATGTTCAAGATAATTATTGGCAAATCTTGTCCTCCATATGCCATTGATGATGCGGACCTCTCTCGCGTCTGATAGAAGAATACCCTTCTTGTTAAGGGGAAGTGTTGAAAATAATATAGCTGCGAAGAGCATTCTTCTTATTATTTGTTGATGGATTAAATCCTATTGTGGATTAATCATGTCATTAATATTAGGATTAAATCCCCATTGTGGATTAATCATGTCATTATTATTATTTTATTATTGGATTAATCCCCATTGAGGATTAATCATGCCGATAATTGTATAAGGACCAAAATCCTTTTACTTGGGGATTGGTCATAGGACAATTACAAAGTACAGAACAAGAAGTCAATACTTGATTGTAATGGAAGGCCCGGGGAATAAATTAAAGGTGGGTTTACCCACCTAGAGTGAAAATTAGAAGCCCTGACGGTGGTGACTCTTCACACGTGCCGATTGATATAAATAAGAGGCTAGTGCCTCTCACTTCTAGACACCCACTTCCTTACTCATTATCTTGTAAGGGCAAGCTACAATTGAAGTTGGAGAGAGGAAAGAAGGGTGGCACATCTCCAGGAGGACTTTCTATATTGGTTTGGGTTATCTCTTGAACGTTGTATAAGCCGACATGATAAGAAGTTTTTATTTGGGATTTTCTCTTCCCCTAGAGGTTTCCAGGATAAATGTTGTGTCTCTTGTGAATGTGTATTTCTCTCGGTGGTCTTGTTCTTATTATGCTCTTATCTAATGAAATGCAAAGAACTATAATAATGGCATAAACATTAACATCAATCAAGTGCTCATCTAAAATATATGTTACCTTTATATTCAATCTTTGAAAGTTCTTATGTGCTACATGGCCCGAACCCTTTTTTGGAAGTTATCAATTGGCTAAAGAAAATTATTGCTCCTTGTATCCTCATGGTGTTCTATCATTTCTTCATTGAAAATTGTCCAAGTGGCGGAAGTGATTTCTTGAGAACAAAAGCCATCGATACCATACAAATTGATTGGGTTCTAAATATAAAGAAGCAATTCATTGCCTTTTGTATGTGGCACATATGTAGATCAAAGAATTGCTCCATCTAGTATCCATGTGATTGGGTCCTTGCCATCAAACTTCCTCATATTGATCTTAGGAACATGGTTGGTTATCAACCCAAAGTTGGAATTTCTCATTCTTGATTCACCTTCCTTGTGTCCCTCATCATGAATTTCATGGATACATTTTCACTTTTAAGTGTCACTCTCATTTTCACTTTTGGGTGTCCTCTCTATTATGAAATTTTTCAATCCTTCCATGATCTCCCCTTTTAAACCCTCCATCATCTCTTGTAGTTCATCTTTTGTTACTGTCTTCTTTTGTAAATAATTTATGTCCCAACGGATTTCTTCACCTTCATCAAGAGTCCATGTAGGATCATCTAGAGGCTTATTTGGTGTAAAAGTTCCCTTTCTGGGTGGCATGCTGGCCAAGTATCAATTTTGAACCTTGATTTTGAGGTGGTTCTAGTAGAGAATATTTATTCTACTATATCTCCAAAGTTTCGTCCCTTCTCACTTGTATAGCATGCCCCACACAAAATAATCGATATAAAATTCTGAAACTCGTACCAAAAATGATGTAGACTATCCACTATCCAATGCAACCAATATCACTCAATTTGGATACTCTAGGAAGAAGTTATGATTGTTTTACCTAGAACACCTTCTTGAGACTAGTCAATAGGTCTAGTGAGATACCCTATCTTCCACAGGGTGTATCTACAAATGTAAGATGACCCAAAAGTATAAAGTTTTACCATAGATACCTTACTAGTTTCTATGAATATCCTATGGATTACAGGGTTTGAAACGTTACAGACAAATATTTATAGCTAAAATTCCGCAATGACTTAGTTCAGGATGATTCCAGAACCCTGTCTTGCACAGGCTGTATCTACGAAATTATAAATCCTCAGGAGATGAAATTTTAACCCAACATACCTTGATCCGTCTACTAAATATCCTCCAAGACGTTCCTTATGAAACATTGTATAAAAAAAATTATAGTGAAAATTCCAAGGTGTCTCAGATGTAGTAGCGAAACCCCAAGACCTTGAGTTCAAATACCATATGTTAAGAACCAAATATCAATATAGCATGGAAATACCGCAGAATAATTACTCAACTCATTGAAAAAGAGAGAAATTCAGATAACAAGCCTCTTCGAGGGGGCAACCTTTTTATGCCCACATAAATGTACAATTCCAAGATGATTCCAAATGAAAATGTCTCCTTGGTATATATAGGAGACTAGGAGGTATAATTACAACTAATGGAATAAAAATGACATAAATAAAATAACATTACTAATGTAATATGCCCCAAGTAAGGGGTAATGAGCCAATATTAGAGCTTAACATCCTAGTTGTTATTCTCCTACCCCTGAAATTTGGCTTTAAATGTTGAAATTGAGGTACTCTTCCTCTAGCTAGCCTGGCCCTGAGCCTCCATGCACAGGATATTCTTCTTCCAAAACCTGCCCTGACCCTTTTGCTACAAAATAAATGCACCAAGTTTGATAAATCCGATAAACAATATTCATTGATACCTAGATGCAAGGATACCTACACAACACTATTACATAACATGGCATCAAGATCAAGATTATTGATCCATCTCAATAAGAGTCATTTAGAAGAATTATATATAACAAAATCCTTGCGGCATAAGACAAACCCATGGAGTTTCATAAGCACAAATCTAAAACTTGCATATTCTCTCAAACAAAATAGAGAACATAATATATCAAAGATTCAACCTTGTGGCATGAGGAAAGGGGTGAACATGGTTAAAAAATTCATATAAATGCATAAGCCTAGACATGTTAAAAAGTCTCTAAAGGAGGCCTAGTATGGTAAACAAAAGTTACACTTTGGGATTGAATGGAAAACCTTGGAACTACCACGTTACCCCTAATATTTCCCTTACATAATGACTCTTTCTTTTCTTACACACTTGAAGACTACATGGAGAAATAACCAATGTGTGACCCTAGAGTTGGGGCTACTTTATAACTATATTTTTATTCCTTGTGACCTGTTTGGATGTAAATTATCTGAATCAATCCTCTTAAAATATGGTTTTCTTCTCATGTTGCAAGTTATGTAGTCCTTTTTCATCTATGCAAGCTTCCTACTTGGTATACAAGGAGAAACAAAGTTGCAAAAATTGTGTATGGCCTATGAAAAATAAGGAATTAGTTGATGTTCTTTTCCTAATGACTTGTGTTTGGAGCATGAATAATCATTATAGGTTGGGTTCCCTGCATTGGAATATGTACATTACGCCTTGAAATTTGTGCACTTGCATTGGGATTCATGTACCTATATTTATCCATATCTACTTACATTAGGATCCATGTCATTTTTCTTGGGATCGTGTCACTGTATTAGGATTTGAGAAAACACGATGGAAAATGATGAGGATGTCACATCATCGCATAGGTGTCCACATCAACATATATTACACTTGTGAGCATATGGAGCATGTATGAGCCACTTGGAAGTGAATTTTTCTAGCACATGTGAAGAATTCTTCTAGAATGTGTGCTTTCTCTCTCCTCCATCAAGCGTGAGGCTTCTAGAGTCTTCTAGAAAGGTGCTCCTCACTTTTCCTTGTCTATTCACACGTTTGGAGGTTGTTTTCATAATTGGAGGAGTTAGTTAGTGGGATGCTCATGTTTTTGGACTCCATTTGACCTTACACCTACCACAAGAAAGATTTTTAACTTAGTCAAAGGAGGGTGCACTTATTTTCTCTCTCTTATTGGATCACACATGTCGATTTACTTCGACATTTTCTCACTTTATGGAGGGTTCCCTACCTTTGAGGAGTTAGTTGTAACTTATAGTGGCATTTACTATTTTCCCATAGTTTTACTGTTGAACATGGTATTGAGATCATGGTTTTATCTATCACATGGCTTCTTTCTTAGCTCATGGTTTTTTATACATGGTATTGGAGGTATCTTTCTCTATATAAGGAGGGAACCTCCCTCACTCTCATGAGTTGGAAATAAAGGGAAGAAGTTATTTCTATTTGTGTTTAAGGTTTCTGTATTATTGAGTAATGTTCTAATGTTATATAAGAGAGATATTAGACTTGTAAGCTTCATTGAGGTAAGGGTTATCACAAAAAGGGATGATGCAAAGAAGGTATGAATATTTATTTCGTCATTTGATATTTGAACTAGATTTCATCTTGTAATAGAGATTTTCTTCTTTATTAAGACATCAAGCAAACTAATTTTTTTAGATCATATATTCATAATTAGTTTTCTTCTAATCAAGGTTTATGAGCTAACCCTTGTTTAAATACTTTACCCATGAGTATCTCAATTGCAGGTCGACTACCTCTTTATTTCCTTTCAAACTAGTCGATCTGGTTTCTATTGGTGTAATTTAATTTATCTTGTCTTTCTCACACATATTACACCTACACTCACTCACTTAACTCACTCATTAATTAAAGAAAACATGAATGCATGTTAAAAAATATGTGGTAATATAGCTCAAAGTTCATTTCATGTCCAAAACAACTTGGCATAATACACCTTATTTTTTCAACAACTTGGTTCATTTATGCTCCTAATTATCTCATAAGGTAAATCATTGAGAGAATTAGTGAAACAACTTGGTATTTAATCCGAGCGATTTTGTTTCAATATCTCTTATTTATGGACTACCTAATATTTTAATTCTACAAATTTTATTGTTACAGTTTGGATGGTAACTTCACGCATATGATGAAATCTTGGACACACAGTCATGCATGCATATCTAATGCAGTCACTAACCTTGAACACATTCTAATGCTTGAAAATTAGTGGCTGATGCATTTAGTTTGAGGATACACTCAATGTTGAAGTCTTAATAAGATTGTTTTTGGTACATGGAATAGTTTAAACATTCAAGCATTTTCTTCCTGGTCATTTACTTTGTTCTATTAATACTTGGTTTATAAATTGTTTTCTTGCTTAAGCACTGATACATAATTTTTTTTAAAGTTTGTTGGTTTTAAAAATAGTCTCATTTTTTTACCACTGTTTTAACATTTACAAAGGTTGTTGGTTTAAAAAAAATTCTCATTTTTTTACAACTATTTTAATATTTACAAGTCACTGTCATTTTGATGACAAATATGCTTATCACTCAAGTTTAAAACTAGTTTTTGATGGGTTAATTTTAATGTTTCATGGGCTAAATACATCTATACATGACATAACAGTAGCATACCAATTCACACATGGGCATGCTTATTTTTATGATGGATGATCTTTGGAAGTACACAGAGTAATTTCTTCCTTTGGATAAAATCGGATTTATATCTTGTTGTCCTTTTTTCATTTGTTGTCTTAAAGCCTAAGTTGGTTTGAATTAATTCTATGACATTTATAGCACTAATAAGTCTAACATCAAACAATTTGGTTGTTGGCTTCATGACAAGTGTGCAATCACATTAGGTGTATGCGATTGCACACTTGTTAACAATTTCATTCATAGGTGCAAACTCTTTTTCTTTGGCATATTTTGAACTTTTCATCATCTCAATTTCATAGATAATTCTAAATCTAAATGTGAATTCATCACTTTGAATGATTAATGGTTTATGTCATTTCATCACTACTTCACAGTTGGCATAATTGCAATATTTAGCACCATGATCCATCATCCAATGCTACAAGATAATGTTGAATTATAGTTGTCTTAATATGAAGTTATCGTCCACTCGCTTGAGAAGGAAACAATTTCTTTTAATGCTCAGTTCTACCTCTTTTAATTCAAATTACTTAAATCAATATGGCATTCCCGTTAAAAAAAATGTCCATCATTCTCACTATTAAGATGTTATTTGAAATTTGTAACAATGATAAGTTTATTCCATATGTTATTTGTGTGAATCTCCATTGCATCCAACATTCTTTCATACCATCTAATCAGTATTAATCTCACATATCAACAAACTTGTGGATTTCAACACATCGAAGAAGTTGAAGGGCAGTGAAGAAATGTTGAAAAGCTAAAGTCAATGGAAATTGAAAGTCAAATTCCATGATTGATAGTGTTTTATGGATTTGGTAGTGTTAATAAATAGGTATGCATAAATGGAGATGTTTATCATATAATATTATAGATATCCTCAACAATGGAAAACCATGGTGAACTTGTACTTATAGTTCTAATCTCTAGAGATATTAGAATGACAGTACTTTGTATTCTTACTCTACTCTTCACCATTGTTTTAAGGTGATATTGTCAATGCAAAAGTAGATCATCACTTGGTTGATCCAAAAAGAATGATTCATTGATGGTTTCCTAGAGATAGAGTTGATTAGCATGGGCTCCTGGTTTAGGGAGTTTGATGCTAAGCTACCATGGGCCAACTTCTTCAAATATATTTGCATCGAAAGAAGTGAGGTGCTCTATAGTCCCGGGTGGGAGAGATATTCACGTCACATGGGTGTGTAACTCTAATTAAATTAAACGAAAATAAGAAAGAGTCATCCTTTTATTTCTTTTGATTACCATAATGCTAAAAAAAGATCAGTGCAACATGTTAACCCTGGATCTATTCAGATAGGTTTGCACCTCAATTTTTTTTGATCCCTTTATGTTTTTCATAGACATGGGGATAACATAGATCTATGCTAGTTATATAGAAGAGAGGGACTCTGTGGAATCCAATTGTATTGAAGACAAAGATTAAAACACACAACTAGACACCTATGTGTGGTTCTACATCTAGAGCACATATACCCCAAGGAAATTGTCAATAGATATGTATGTGATTCTTAGAAGGAGGCTTCGCTCATTAAAATCACAAGATTCTATGAACAAGGAACTCCACCTCCATAGACAACCCCTGAAGCAACGCTGCTAGACATTTTGGTATGAAATTTCTAGGAAACTATAAGTAATTTGCTTATTTTTAAAAGTGATGGTTATATACTGCTAGTTGCTAGGTTGTTTTCATGCTACTTTTGATTTTTGGGTAATCCCTATACAACTAATTTAAAGTCTCTCTTGATCCATACATGAGCTAGGAATCTTGGGTCCTAGTTTTGTATTGAATTCTGCATGTTTTCTATTTTTTTAACAGATTAAGAACTTCAATGGAATGTGACATGGTGATAAGATTGATTCAATAAAAAATATATATGAACATATGGTTGCATGGAAGATTCTAGTGTCATTAGGTCCATGGAAGTTCATGCAATTGTTTGGGGTTTTGATAGCCTCCTAGATGTCACACAAGTATGTTATATCCCCATTAACACTTCATTTTTCTATCATGCAAATTATTGAAGGTTAAAGATTATAAACTCTTGCTTTCAAATTGCAACCCCTATTTGAAACCACAAAATTCAATAGCTAGTCCCTTTGTGCCAATCCACTACTAACAATGCGTGAGTTTACCATGATGCAATCCTGTGAATATTTCTTGTTTCACTAAGTTCCATTAATAATCTCCACAAGAACACTTCCCATTTCCCATCTCTGAAAGAAGATGTGCATGGTTGAAAAGTGGCAATCACCACACACTAGAAGATATTTCAACTTTATTAATCAAATAGTTGTTGATTGTCCCACATAAACTATCTTTTCCCTATGGTGGAAAATAATATGCTCCATTTAGTCATCCACAACATTTAACACAAACCTAGTTTCAAGCACATAGTGGGGCATTCTTCTTTCTGGTCAATCTCAAGTTTGTATAATTGATTTCCATCTATTGGTATTACTTGTCTCCTATGAGAAAAACATGTAACTGTTTATTAATCTCAATCCAGGTGCATATAGGTATATTGATGAATTTGTATCCCCTGATCCAGAGCTCTCACACTGGCACATACAGGGAGAATAAATAAAGGTGAATTGATTGGGTTGAACACTTGTTCCCAACATATGGTAAAAAAATCTCAATGCATCCTATATAAGTCTGTGCCTGGAATAGGATTTAATCATCATAGTCCATGACATCACATCTCATTCAGGAATTTGATCAAAAACTCGATGAGCGTCCATCAGACTCCCACACATGGCATACATGTCAACAAGAGTTTTCCTCACAATTTTGTCTATCATAAATCCTCTCTCATCGATGTGGGCATGGAATAGCTTGCCCTTTCATAAGGCATTATTTTTAATGCATCCCTGCAAGAGAGAAACATATGTAAAACAATCCACTGGGTAGTCCATGATATTCAATATCTACAATTCCTATTTGAACTTTCCTGGCTTACACATGCTCTTGACATGGAATCAATCGTTAGCATTGGGTGGTGTTTGAAGATTGCTCACCACAGTTTTTGTAGTGCGAAGGTGAAATGATACGATTTTCCTCTACTTTTGATTCCATAATGGTTGTATAATTTGTATTAGAGTTATGTTCCATGTTTTGACCTTCTCTCCTGGTGAGCTATGTTAAGATCGTGGATTTTAACTCAATGGTCCGTCAGGGCGCTATAAAATTAAAACCCATTGGTAAACCATAAATGTTTAGATTCTAAACAACTCATTGTTGGGATTGCGTTAGCTTGATCCAAAGCTAAAAGGAAACTTTCGAATCATATTTCAAAATGGGTGAGCTTTCATTTTAAATATGGAAATATTGCAATATCTCCAATTCAGCTAAAAACTTGTAAAAAGAAAAAATCTCCAAAAGAGAATTTTTAATTAAGACTTAGTCCTCGTAAGACTTTTTATGATAAACATCTATAATGTTCTCATATGTTTGCTATTGTTGAAAATATAACTCTGGTTGTTGGTACTATTGAAAATATAACTCGGGTTATTGGGTTGTCGATGTTGTTGATAAGGACAAAGCCTAAACATTTTATTTTGGGATTGTTTATGGAAACCACCATCAAAATTCCATTATGAAATTGTCGCTGAAATTGTAATTTTATTGGTGAAATTACATTTTTGAACACATAAATGGATTCAACACTCTCAAGAACCCCTATTACCCCGAAATATGCAATCTTAACCACTCATATTTTCAATTTCAACAATTATTCTAATTGTTTTACCAAATTTTGGCCAAAACTTGTCAGAAAAAATATACGCAAAAAAGGTTCAAAAAGTAGAATGTTTAGACTAGTGCTTGTTGAAAATATGACTAGGTGTTGAAATATAACATGTGAGGATTATGAGAAGCATGGGAAAAGAACACAAGGATGAACAATTAGTATGAGGTATTTAACTTATAAGCATAAGTCTAACTACTATGAAAAATAAAACATGTTTACGTTGTTTATAATGTCATTAGAAACCTAAGAGAGGATGGTATAATGATTCTTTTTTTTATTAAAACATTTCACTTGATTCAAAATGGTCACTTTCAATAAAATTGATAATATCAAAAACACTATCACTATTAGATTTAAAGATAGTTTATGGTGCCACAAAATGTACTATAAAGAGACCATCATCCCCAAATTAGAAGATCAAAATTATCTCTCTTCTTTTGCTAGATTAACTTAGAGAATATTTTTATCAACATGAAGGAGGTTGTCTTAGAGTAAGAGTTTGAGGAGAAATAACTCCTAGACTATGAAAATTCATATGAGGGGGCTTGGGTCTTTGTATCTTGATGCAGGGGCATCGTACGCAACCAACCAAGCAAGCACAAAGGCAGAAGACAGTTGGAAAAGCACCAGTGCACATTTTGAAATGTTTTGAAAAATTAATGAGGGGATATTAATGTAATAGCTAGGGGAAGCGTACTTACATTTATATCTAGATGTTGTAAACAGATCTTGATCGTTTCTCTCATATGTCGAATGTAGAGGCATTTATGCGTAACGAATGCAAGTAAGTAGATTTAATTTAATAGATTAGACAGTTTAGAAGCGTAGGAGGGAAAACAGATATAGACACCCTCACCCTTGTATCATTGTAACTTGATGATCATTCAAAATTCATAAGCTGGAGAGTTGAAGTAGAGAGCTGTAGAGAAGAACCCATGTACATGAATGTTTGAGTTAATATATGAAGCTTTGACTCAATTTTCATGGTGTTATGATGCTTACTGTTTACATTTGTTAAATGGTATGTTTACATTTGTTTTATTTTCTCTATTATGCATTTGTTTCAATGTTGTGTCAGGTGTATGATTTCATGTTGAGTGTATGAAGTCTGAGAGAGGAGAAGAATGAGTTTCAATTGTTTCTCTTCCTAATAATTCCTGCAAAGAGTGCAGTGAACGTCCACAAGGTGTGCATTGACGAGGATCTGAGTTTTATCTCAGAAAGCTCAGGAGAGATATCGTTGTTCTCATAATCAGCAGAAGTGCAGGTGAGGCACAAAGTCATGCAAGGTGTGCGTAGGCTGGTTGAAGCCTTAGAACTTATCAACTAAGGTGAAGGTTGAAGGACTACTTTTGCAAAGAGTGCATATGGTCGAAGACTCAAATAACCAGAGGTTATTTGAAAGTTGCCGCAAGGAGTGCGAGCAAGATTCCTTTTGGGGGCTTGATTTTGCAAGCGAGAGCTCAGGAGGGATAGCACCTTTTAAGTTTTCAAAGGGAGGCAGAGATTGAAATCATCTCTCATAATTCAATTTCATGTAGAAGGACGCCAATTCATTTTGGCCAATAGATCCTTGAAGAAGAGTGAACGAACGGTGAAATTTCTTCATGGAAGAAGTGTCGAAATCCCGTGGACCATTGGATCTCCCAGATCTATGAGAAGGTTAAGGTTGAGTGTCTTTTAGCATTCAGGAGATCAGGAGGAGTAGTGATCATTGGATGAGAAGAAATAGGAGATAATGATCCCCCTTTGAAGTGGAATTTTGACATTTCAACATTTCAGGGTTTGGCATTTCGGTAATTCCGATGACAAAGAGTCGGGGCAATTTGTGTTGAAAAACATGAAGTCGTGAAACATGATGTGTATTTGGAGTAGGGATATGGTCATGGAGGAAGAAGTCACATGGACCAATATTTGGTCAAGGGCTAATCGTCGTTGAGCCCATTTCCTCATTTCAGGTTTCGGGGTTTCAAGACTCAAGAGGTAGAGTTGCATGGTCAACACAACTCCTGAAATCATGAAGAGAGAAACACTAAAATGTGGTTCCCAAGTATCAATCAAAGGATACATGCGGTGGAAGTCAAAGGAGTGTTCAAGGTTTGGTGAAAATCACGAAAGGCCGTCGATCTCGCAAAAGGGGAAATTTTAGAGTTCGGGGAATCATAAGGGAAGAGGAACAACTTTGGTTGTTCGCTCAAAGTCCTGAAAATCAAAACTAGTGGGTAACAGTTGCTATGCGCTCGTCATGTTGGATAAGTCAACCTTCATTGACATTTCGCATTTCGGTGATTGTAAGAGTTGTGACATTGCGTCGAGAACCTCCAAATCGTGAAGCTCAAAATCTTTCATGGCTTAAACAAAGGGTTTAATTAACTCTTTGCATGGTTTGGAAAAGATACTGCACTGATCTCGGCCCGAGGGTAGGGGGTCTGTGTTAGTTGTGGTATCAGAGCACAAAACAAATTCTTTTCTTTCTGTAGCAGAGAGAAAAGAGGAAAAAATTTCAGCCATGTCACTGAGAAGAAGAGATAGGAAAATGCCTGATCTAGAAGTTGAAAGAGAAATGAGTGAGTTACGTGCCAAACTTGATGCTATGGAGACAACACAGAGGCGCACAGTCGACGTTGGGGATATGTAACACCCTGTTTCCCCCAATTTGTAAAAGTAACTGGACTGGCCAAGAACTATGGCAAACTCATGAATGTGAATATGTGATGTAAATGGACCTTGATGAAGAGGTCAATGAATGTGAATAACATTTTGAATTTATTGCAGGATTGCTGAGAGGGGATGTGCAGAAAAGAGACCACGATGGCAGTGGAAGGCACCTGAAAAGGTGGCGTTAACTTCCATAGAGAATTAATACCGTATTTGGACTCCACTGGCCCGGAGAACCAAAAGCGGCTCGCTGGCCTTGAATTTAATGCCTTGCAGGTTTGCAGGTTGATGGCTTAGTGAGGGATGGGGAGGTGAACCGCCTATCCATAGAGCCGTCAGGCCTGATCAGCACGAGGGTAATCACACCACACACAACCTCGCAAGAGGATAAGGCATGGGGGAGAAGCGATTCGAGAGGGAAGACGTGAGGGGAACTCTGACATTACGCAGAGTGAGTGATAGAAGAGAGGAAGGATTGCAACCTTCGCTCCTGGTCACTGGCAGACAGAGAGACGCAGTCTCACAGCATCGTGGTCTCAGCTTGGGGGTGGCTAGTGGTAAATCCGCTGGGAGTCGCTACACCTATAGTTGGGTGGAAACCAACACCCCTCTCAGTAGTTGCACTCACTCCTCGTGTTATTTCTGATAAGTGTTTTACATATCGCATCTTGAAATTCATATGTTGACATATATGCTCATAAACTGTGAAATTGTGAATGACTGCAGTAAATAATTTCTGTGCAGTGTTTTGATAAGAAAGGGTAGATATATGCTTATAACAGAAAATGAATGAAATGTCTTATGATTGATAAATGAATTTAATTACGCATACGTTGAACCAAGTCAGACTTCCGGCCCATTCTCAGGAAGTTGTTTCCCCTTATCCGTCTCCATGGATGCCCCGGAATAGATATATTCATAGAGATTCCCTCCTTGGGAAGGTCTACCAAGAACCTAGAAAAAGGTCTTGAATGGGCAAGTCTTAATAACCCTGTACGAGGAGGAATGACCCTCTTAAAATTTTGAACTAGCAGCGTAGGAATAAGTAACGAATTGACGGATGAGATCCTGTCGGAAGACCCATGGTCATTCATGACCGTCAGATTGACGAAAGTAACAAGGGAATTACATACCTTGCCCTTTTTTCTCTCTATCTTCGTGAATAGCGATGAAATCAGGATCATAGACCACCCCTCCCCCCCCAAGGTCCATGAGAACATTTGGACCGTTGATCTCTCCACATCCACGAAGTAGTGGAAGAATGCGCGAGGTGGGATAGATCTGAGCCGTTAGATCGTAGCTAGAAAAACCCGACAGCCGTTGGACTTGTTAAGATATGTATGAGGGTTAAACCTTCGTGAACAGTAGAGGTAAAATCCCGATGAGAAGTTTGACCCATCAGGATATCGGTACTCGGAATATCGAAGTTCTCTAGGTCAAGAACGTCAGGGCATTTCAAGTCCCAAAACAATGAAATGACCTGGACCGTCTGTTTGTGAAGACACGTGGCGAAAATCGAGAGCCTGTCGGTATATCGGCTACCAGGGTTTTGAGTTGACCGAGAATTTCTTTCATTGGGGTATCAAAAACTCTGAAATCACAAGATTGGATCAAGGTCGTTCATCAGCCGGGACACGTGGCCGAGATCCAGACCATCGGGGAAGTCCCGATAGAAAAGTCAATAGGTGCATCGGAGTTCAGCATTTTGCGAGTCTTGAGGACAAGACTTCCAGAGCATAGAAAGTCGTGAAGTCGCGAGGAGCGATCTAAACCGTCCATTCACTTGGGACACGTGTCAAAGATATGAAGGGAGTCGGAGTTCGACATTTCACGAGTCTTGAGGACAAGACTTTCGGAGCATCAGAAGTCGCGAAGTCGCGAGGAGCGTTCTGAACCATCCATTGACTTAGGATGCATGTCAGAGATCTGAAGGGACTCAGAGTTCGGCATTTCACAAGTCCTAGGGACGAGGCGTCCAGGACATCAGAAGTCATGAAATCCTGAGAGTTAACTAGGACCGTCCATCAGAGGAGGACTAGCGGCAACAATCGGAGCCATCGGGGAAAGTCCCGATAGGAAGTCGTCTATCGGCATTTGGGTCATCGGGATATCGGGAGTCCCGGTGACAAGGTGTTTATGCAATTCAGAATCACAAATTCCAAAACTCTGATAAGGAGGAAAGTGCCATTGCGGGTCAGCTGTCAGCATAGTGGAGAATTGGGATTCAAGGGATTGGCAATCCCATGGGCAAATGCATTTCAACATTTGAAACCCTGAAGCCCCGATAGGTGGTATGACTACGGTCATATAGAGGGAGGTCTTGTGGACCAAAAGGTCTAGTCCAGGGGACTAGCATAAGCTGACGTCATATCGGGATATCGGGGATTTCTAGGACAAAATTTTTATGCATTTCGACATTGCGATGTTCGAAACCCCGATGGGAGACAAGGCTGCAGTGATGTGAGATAGGGGTCATGTGGGCCAAGATTCTATCCTGGAGGGCTAACGGGAGTTGGAGCACATTGGGATTTTGAAGCCCAAAATCCCGAAGGAAGGATAAGGCTGCAGTCTTATGAATTAGCGGTCACATGGACCAGAGTTTATCCAGGAGGAGCTAAGGCTGAAAGGAGCGCATCGGCAAGTCGAAGTCCGAGGATTCAAGAGGACAGGAACTCTGGACATCGGGAAAGATGAAACCCCGAAACGTGAAACTGAATCGGGGAAATGTCACAGACGCGTGAAGAAAAGGCCGTGACAGGGAATTAAGGACCTATGGACTGGGTTTGGAATTTTGCTGCTGCGAGGTTTGGGGATTCTCATTATTGAGAAATCAACGAAAAAGTTTGATTTTAGGTAGTGGGTATGTTACAAAGTGGTATCAGAGCATGGTTACAACACTCGGCCTAATTGGGCTCATGAATGAGTTGCGCATAAGCTCCGTTCAAAGAACTCCTACGAGGAGTAACCCCCTAACTTAACTCTCTTGTCCAGGATTAAAAACTTGAAAAATGAGAACCCGACTGTGTATGCATGTGAAAGAGTTATAAATTATGCGCAAATTATAAAATTGTATTTATCTCTTGACTAATATCCAGTGTTTTCCTTTTTCACTTTAGCGGACGATCAACCATGGGAATTTACCGATGCAGAGAATGGTGACTCACCAAGAGAAGGGAGAAGGCTCCCACAATAAAGGCAGAGAGTTTGATGAAATAAGAACAATAGGAACCCCTCTAGACCTAGCTGAGACTGTGAGGAGTCTCATGGTTGAGTTGCAAAGCTTCAAGGCCGACAATGAAAGGATGATGAAAGAACAAGAAAAGCAAACCAAAATTAATGCAGTTTTACTGCAGAGCTTATCGGACTTACAGTGACAAATGAAGCATGAACCTGAGATGCAGATTCATGGTCGTATCAGTGGCCATAGTGAGAGAAGCACGTCAAGAAAGGTCCACCCCAGAGGTAAAGGACTAGTGCCAGATGATTCCACTGAGAAGGAAGCTGGTGATTTAGAAGGCTCTTCTAGCAGTCAGACCAGTTCCTATTCTCAAAGAAAACAGAAGAAGCAAAAGACTTCCAAGAGTCATAAATTTTAGGAATTCAAAAAGGCCAAACCTCCCTCCTTCGATGGTAAGATAAAGAGGGGAGAGGAAGAAGAGGCCTGGCTACTTGGACTGAAGAAATATTTTAGAGTCCATGATTTTTTAGAGAATTTGAAGGCCCGAGTGGCCACTTTCAATCTGAATGGAAAGGCTTCCATCTGGTGGGAAGACCTTAAGTATATGAAAGGGGTCTGTGAGGAGGACCTGTCTTGGAAACGGTTTGAGAAGTATTTCTGGAAGAAGTATTTGTCGGAAATATATTTTGACGATAAGGATAAAGAGTTTTATGAACTCAAACTGGGACAACTTACTATGGAGGAATATGTCAACAATTTCCTCAACTTATTGATATATGTACCCTACATCAAATCAAATAAGGTGAAGGCATAATTCTTCATTAGTGGACTACCCAAGAAATACCTTAACCGAATCGAATTCGACGAGCTAAAGAACTTAGAAGACACTATACCAAAGGAAACATATTGTGATGAACAATATGGACATTGGGTAGAGTCTCGTGGAGACTGGAAACAAAAGAGTGGTTCGATATTTTAGAAAAAGGGGAGCAAATCCTCAGGATTTAAAAACTACAAAAAGAACCCCAGAATGAACTTCCCAACCCAGAGTGTACTCTAGCAGAACTTTCCCT
>SNQJ01S0015208.1:0-40954 GCA_010110895.2 Picea sitchensis
ATAATTTCTTCTTTTCAAGCTCTTTGACTTCTTTGACCTTTTGGGGATTCAAGCCAACATATGAAGGTCCTCCAAATTCGTAAGGCCATAACTCTCAAACCGTGAGGAGTTATGTGACGTTCCACATACCACCAGAAATGGCATGACATGTACTATCCATATAGAATAGTATTACCTTCAAATATATTAAAACTCATACCATTATACATGAAACAACCTTGGGTCCAATACCCAAACCTTTGTGCTACCATAATTCGCTACCGGACTTTCTTCAAGGGTTGACATCAATGACAACCAACCTTAATCAACATATATTTGGTTTCGGTGGTCATGAGACTCCAACTCAAATAGTAGATAACATGTTCATCGTACGAATCATCTTTGTTGACGATTAAAATCGCAACGAGGATTTTGCCTACAAAGTATTGCTAAAGCCTATTATTATAAGCTAATGATATAAAAATAATACTAGTAGGTGGGATCCCCTTGTAGATTGGAGGATCATATATGGTTCTTATTTGATAATTATGTTGTTGTTCGACACTTCTTATAGGTTTGAGCATTACTGATGTTCAAATGTTGGTTCTATTTCACAACAAATGGGTGATTATGTGTGAGTTTCTTTACTCTGAATTCCCATATCCATGTAACAAATGCGTATGTGAACTATTATTGCTCCATGATCTATTATATATTACACCTGCATGAAATAGATGTTAGTCATGACAGAAGGTAAACGAAATATGGAACAAATCCAATGGAAAAAAGGCTATCCTATACTATTCTATGCTATGATACATTATATGCAAATGGAGTTAAAAGGGATCATTGTTAGTCCTAGCTAACGATTTAATAGCTATGTGATTTATTGAGTTATATGAAAACATGGTTGATACACATATGGTATAGGTAGCAATGGTTAAATGTGATAGGGGTGGCGCATTTGACAAGTGATGAATGTTAAGTTCGATGCATAGCTTAATTGAACATATTAATGGGATGTTGGTTGGTGTGTACTAAGAAATTGAATGAGTGAGGGTGGAGGCAACGTGCATTTACTACACGTCACCCATACTCCTTCCACTGGTCGTCACCCTAGTTTGGTTATTGTTCAATTGTGTTTTGTTGTGGTTAAGCTCTGATTTTCAAGAAGAGGGAGAACTACTTGGCGAAGCTCGCATTTTAAGGTTTTCTTGGTTACAAGTATATCTTTTCACCATCCATGAACCCTCTCTGGTTATGAAATATATATTGGCTCGGTGACATATGGGTTTGTTCTTTTCTTAAGACTCACAACTGTGTAAACTTGTGATATTTCTATGGAATGGATGGTTGGTGTCTTTTGCATTGCAATGATGTCTGAATTCATAGTTTCATTGATCATTCTGAGTGTTAGAAGCCATAAAGGCTCTATGTCATCCTTGTTGGTTTTTTTTGAAGAGTTTCATTCGATCCAGATTGGTTGGTTGTCTCCATGCATTCTTATCACCATACCCAATTGTTTTGTTGTTATGGGGTTGATGGGTTTGAACCACCTTCTGTCACTGCGTATCGTTTCACCTGGGTATGAGTTCTTTCATGCTACTGATGTTTGCGCAGTAGGTTATGATGACTATTATGTCATGGGGATTTCTTAAGGTTGATTGCTATTTCTCGGCTCTGTTTTATCTCAGCATTCTTCGAGTTGATTGGGGAAAATTTGCGGATTATACCCTATGTTTTCTCAGTGTTATTACAGGACCAAAACGAAGCCTTTTATCCTATGTTCATAGTCTCTCCTATCTCATGAACGGTCACCCCATCTGCAAATTTATTGGTGGTATGCCCGGTGTGTACACCGTATGGTATCGTAGGTTCTCACCCAATGTTGGGCGTCAACTCCAGTCTCTTTGTGTTGGTCCACAGAGCAAACCCTTGATTACTCAAAGCCCGATTTTGATAAAAGGAACTTGTTATGTCTTGTTGGGTATATTGTTGATTGTTATGAGTTGGTGGTGTATCGCTGACAGTGTTCGATTATTGGCTCGTCTCTGTTGATTATGCTAGCAATGGTTTTGGTTATTGGTATTTAGTCACTGCATTGGTTATTATAACAGTGGAATTGATAAGCTCAGCATGGTTAATTGGTTGATTGGAGAAATGGGATTGAATACACAGTCGTTGTGTTTTACATTCTAATTATTGAATTGTTAACCCAACATTAGTTTTTAATTGATTAAGTAGCAACGATGGTTCGTGCGTGATGAGTTGGTATGTGTGGGCTTCCTACAACATGTTAGGTTGATTTGATGGTTGTTGTGACTGTGTGTTTTAAATTTCCAAATGGGAGTATTGCAATCGTGATAGTTGTGGAATGTCTATACACTGTACATTCTATGGATATTGTTTTATTGCACCATCAGATATGGTCATGAGTTTTAAAAAAATATTTTTTTTTTGCAATTTGATCGATTTGAGAAATGGGATCGGGCATACTGTTGTTGCCTCCTTGTATTAGATTGATAACTCAACATCATTGATGTTTAGATTCAGAGTAAATAGACCTGTACAGTCATAGAAATGATCTTGCATTTTGTTGAATGGTTTGTGTATGCCACAACATTGTGCGAGTTGAAATGGTGATTGCTACTACTATGTGTTTAAAAGGAAAGACAAGATTTTTGCAAATTAAAATATTGATGATTGTGTTTGACTGTCCACTATGTATGTCTGATGAATATCATTCATCGTAGCAGAGATTGGCACAGGCTCTCTGACAGTATGGTCTCATTAAAATTTAACTATTAAATGAAATTGAGGAATGAAATCGGGCATGATTTTGTGTTTGTATTGATTAAGGAAATAATTCATGGACAGTGGTTGAGGTTTGATGTTGAACATAGTGGAAATAAGTGTCTGTGTGTTCATTTGGGAATTGTTTTAAAAGATTAAGTGGACCAGTGATAAGAAACAAAACTCTTCTACAGGTTGTTGTGGAAGGCATATTGTTTTGTTTTGATAACACTTTGTTAATGATTTAATTGCAAACAGTGAGTAAGTTAATACACATAATTGATTGAATTATACACAGTAGTTATTCAATTGAGCACAGTAATTATTTGGTTCATGTTGGATCTTTTGTGTTTGATATAGAATGGTTTTATGGATTACTTAATTAATTTTATGAACAGTATCTGCTATAGTGGGAAAACCCCCCTACAGACTACGCTAGGGTTCTAAAGTACAGGAAGAGCTAGTAGTCTAAATTCTCCTACTCTTAACCACTATCCCAACAACACCCCACATTCATATATAAAGTGCCAAGTATAGGGATCTGGTAGTCTTACATTGAACTATGCGTCTGGTGTCGATCCCAATGCGTTCGGTCGCTCCTCGACTGCAAATCTCCTCCCAAGTCTGACCTGCATTCACGAAAATACAAACAAGAAACTGCGAACAAACATTCTCTATATGGATTAATGGTTTAGATGTCATAACAAAATCTAAATCAATCATACAAATTAAACACATCATATGGTGGGATGGTAAAAGTACTTCTTTTTATTAACCTCATAATGTTACTTACAAAATGATATCGACGACTCCTCCTCAAACTTGGTCCTGGGCTACTCTTCACCAAGCTCCAACTACTTCCACATATCCTTATTCTCTCACACTTCTCTCTATAGAATAGGCAATTATGGATGAGGGAAAAGGGAAAGAATGGGGAATTCTGTCTCAAACTCACAAAGTGGCTGCAAATTATTGAGGCAAGGGGGGATTAGGAAATGGCAGAGTTTCACAACTTTCATGCTTCTACTTTGAATGGGACCCCAACACCTTATTTTATATGCCAAAAATATATTTATTCGGTTGGGTGACAGGCTATGGGCGGTCAATTGGTTAGGAAACTACCCAAAAGCCCGTATTCCCTTGCAACTTTTTATTTTTTGCAACTTTTTTGGGTATGCGCGGGTTGTAATGGTGCAACTAGCATACGTACGTGGGAAGGAGTGGTGCAACTAGCATACATATGCGGGCAGTAGTGGTGTAGGGTGCGTACATCTTCAAAAATTTGGTTTTTAAGAAGAGCTATTCAGTATTGGCTTGGCAAAAATAGTAAGTAAGATGGCCTGCTGCTAGGTATGCATGTATGGTGAAAATTAGGGTTATAACAGTATCCTCTCTCTTCCCTACCATTATTTCACTTTTCTCTAATTACAATCCCCTCGCCTTCCCATATCCATTTTTCACTCCCTGTTCTTAAAATTTAATTATAGTTAAGAGAATTTTGTATTGTAACAATTTGAAATCGTAGTTTCTTGGATGAATTACAGTGACATGTTCCTTGGTTTACATTACAGTTGATTGTGTGTTGTCAGTGAGAAGTAACCATGATTCTTTTCCCCCTCATTTTAACATTTTTTCTCTCAATACAAACCCCTCATATATACTAGAACCTTTTTCTCACCCCCTGCTCATTGACAACAGTTAAGCAATTTGTATGGATTGGATTGCATGATTATGATATGTTTTTAAGCCAAGATTTATTTCATATTTTTAAGGAGTTGTCATGTATGGTTGTTAAAATAACTATTTTCTAATCAATCATGCATGCAAGAATGAGATTTTTTAGCCGAGGAAGCCATGAAAGAGGTAACCGAGGAAGTGGTAATTGGAACAGGGGCCCTAGAAGGCCAAGATTCTCCATTCACTTTGATGTTGACTCGCAAGATTTAGGCCAGCTATTTCAGGCTAGATTTTTCAATTGGATTGGGCAAGGAATGGTCTAACCTATGCCTGAAAGGCCTCCCTTACAAGATCCACAAGCCCCAAGTATTCTCATGTCCCCTCATGTCTCATTGCAACTCAAGGTTCCCGAAAATGATAGATTGTAAGAGATTGTCCACCCCGCAGTATCTCAACATCATGGCTAGCCCAATTTTTCTTTACCCGCTTCCGCTACTATCATTCAGATTGTCCAAGTTACCCCTATCCAATCACTAGTTCAGTCCTTCCATGATAGCAAAAGGTTGAAAACTGAGGCCCCCTGACAAAGGAAAAGCCACTGCTTCCCCTTCCTCACCCTCCAATGGCTCCGATAAATCTGTGTCCTCCCGGATTCATTTGAGGGTCGATTGTTCTCATGTGATCAATGCGATTAGGCCTAAATCCTAAACACAGCCAAAGGAAAATTTAGAGACATCAAAAGGTGACACCAACAACAAGGGAACGATTGCATCTCAGAGTGGAAAATATGGATTTCAAATTTTATTTTATTTATGGTTGATAACAGTTGACTTTAGAAGTTTTGGACAACATGTTTTTTTGGATATATGAGTAATATATTTTTGAAAATAAATTCAAATATCAATGAGACAATTGTCAAACATGAATGTGATTATGGGAGTCACAAGGAGGGATGTTTTGTTTAATTGACTAGTTATGTTATGATTGTTAAGAAATAAAGGAGTCACAAGGGGTCCAACCTACTAGTTATTGTTTATTTAAAACCCTTATTATGATTTATTACTTTTCCCCCTAACTAAAAAGTTGGTTGAGTTTTTAGTTAACTTAACTAATGAAGTAGTTCAAATACTTAACCAATTCTAATTTGCTTAAAGGAAAAAGGAAAGGGAGGAACAAGAGAAGGATAGAAGGAGAAGCATACTAAGGTTTTCTCTTTGAGTTTGTGTTGAGATAGTTCATTTTTCATTCATTCCTTAATTTATCATAAGCCTAATTATTTTTTATGATAGCAGGGTCTTATTGTAGACAACAAGATTCAGGGTTGAATTACATCATTCAGACACTTGTTTTTTAGAGGTATTGATCTATATTTGATAGTGTGTGTAGACTTGTTTGTTTGTGAATTAGTTTTCATGACTGACAAAGGCTATTGTGCAGAGTCGAGTGGGCAACAATCTATGGAAAGATGATCCATCTTTTAGAGTTCAGTTTTTTATTTTCTGTCAGAGGTCCTTTTGTATGTTTCATCGGGGACGTCTAAGTTTGAATTTGGTCCAAAACTTCTTGACGAAATTTTGTGAAGAGAATGACTCTTTGATGAATTGGAATGAAATAAAGGATTGATTTATGTCTCATATGTCTTGATTGTCATCTTGGTGTCTTTACTTTTGTCTCTACATTTATTTCAGCAACTGTTATATTTAGAAAATTATATAAATAATGAATTTTCTAGCAAGCTTTGTTCATAAAAAGACTAGCCTAAGCACTTGTAATCAATACTTGTGAGTTAGGATATTATTTTTGATGGCTATAAACATAGGGTGACATTCCTGTCTATTTTTATTTAGCCAAGCAGAATCTGAAAATTATTGAGTAAGATCGTTTCATATCTTTTCCTCAACATTTATTTGGCAACCATACTGGGGAGATCTTCAATATCTCCCTGGTTAACTTTATGCTTGATTAGCATCGATACATCTATTTTGCTGATTTTTATTCTTTGATTGTTTTATTTCTTAATGACTGTTCATGTTGCAAGGTAGCCCAATATTGAGCCCAGTCTTCAAGATGAGACTAGCATTGCTTTGAACTTGTTTAACACTATTTTGGACACTGCCAATACTCGTGTTGAGCGTAATCAATCATGGGAAACAATTGAGCGAGATATTAGTTCCCAAGAACGTTGAGAAGCTAGATGTACACTACCTATAAGTAAGTAGTAACCTTCTTGTTCCTTCAGTTTTGGCCCTTCTTTCATGTCCTTAGACTCTCATGTTTCTAGAAGAAGAAGAGTCTTATCACCCGAAATTAATCTTGTTGCTGAAATTGGAAGAAGGAACGTTGTGTTATCTACCCAACAAAGTACTCTAAGGAGAACTTTGTCTAATTCTTCAAGTTCATATTTTTATCCTTCACCTATCATCCACAAGATGGCATCTAGTGGTGGCTTTGGTGGCACTAGAAGTGCTTCCTTTTCTAAGTCTTCATCTTCATCAGTGATTGGTAGCTTATATAGCCACCATATCCATGTACAATCTACCACAAATCCCACCAAAGTCATTAAAAAGTATGGGCTTTTTCAGTTTGAAGAAGATGCCACAACCACACCGTGGCATGTGTACTCTCGTCTTAACCTAGCACCTACTACTCGTCCACTTCCTAAATTCAAAGAACATCTTCCCAGGTTTTTGAGAAATAACATTGTCACTACAAATGAACACCTAGTGGCATTTTCTAATGCTTGTTACAACATAGGGGCCAATGACAACAATACTTGCATGCACTTATTCATCAATTCCTTGAAAGGAAAGGTTGTGGATGATTTATTTCACCTTCCTCCTAAGATTTTGTCTACTTGTGAGGAGTTAATATGTTGGTTTAGATCCACTTATGGGAAATCTAAAATCCCAGCTGAGAAGTTAAGGGAATACAATAACATCGCCTATAAAGATGGTGAAACCATCAAGTCCTTCAAATTGCATTTCAATAAGTTATACAATCAAATACCTTAACTTATTTGAACTCCTAACCAAGCCACTTTCATGAATTACTACAATGCATTACCTTCCCCCTATCATCATAAGCTTGAGGAAAAATCCATTGATAATCTTGGTTCTGCTCTGCATGCTTGTTTAGAGTATAAAGAACAGCTTGAAAGAACAAGTCTTCCCCAAAGAGAATCAGTTAAAAAGACATACATGTCCTCCCTCTTACAACTAGTACAATATATGAATAATTGTATGATAGTGTATGAGTGAAAGGGAACTGTCTCCCCTTCTGTACCCCCCTTTAGAAATCTGATTGAAAATAACTTTCAGCCTAAAGCTTTCTTGCCTCAAAGTTGGTGTAAATTCTGTGAGGAACACCACAAGAAAACCATGTGTCAAATAAGGAAGAGTGCCAGAGATAATATCTTTGGTAAAAAACCAGAAACCACTATCATTGTCCTAGATTTTGCAGAGCTAGAAGATGTCATGATCATCAATTAGTGGAACAAAGCTTATGCTCCCAAACACAAATTTGACCCTCCCCACAATTCTTCTAGTCCGAGCTCATCTTAACCCATGGATACTATCTAGGTTCCTAAGGTTCCCAACAGTCAAGGAACAACTTCCCCTCTCCCCTCTTCCAAGTTCAATATCTTGAATAATTTGCCAACATAAAAGTAGATGCAACCCTTCTGGACATGGTTGTTGTCCCTGAAAAACAGATGCATCTGAAACAATTCATGGAAGGAAAATCTTATGTTGTAGCCAATGTTTGTGAAGAGGTAAACAAAGAGGATTTGTCTGTAAATTAAGTAGGTGTACACAACTTTATATACCCTGTAAAAAATACCCCTTTTTATATTTCTGTAAATATTATGGATAAGATCACCCATTGTTTCCTCATTTATGGCAGTTCAGGCCCAAGTGTGATGTCGAAGATTATTATGGAAGAGATAGGCTTGTCTTGTACAAATGAAAACGCCAGAAGCATGCTCTCCTATAATAGCCTACAACAAATGACCATAGGTGAGATTAAGGATGTGACCTTAGTTTTGTGCGCACACCTTGAAATAAGGACAACCCTTAGTATTCAGGTAATCAATATACTAGTAAGAAATTACTCAATCACCTTGGGAAGAGATTGGTAAACCTTAACAGGTGGATACCTCTCGCTCGACGGGACACATTTATCCATTCCTAGGAATGGTAAAAATATTATAGTCCTTAGAGAGGGAAAGATTTCACCTTACATAGAGAGTGTCCCACAGCCTAATGTAAACTATATCGAAGAGGACTTAGGAGTGTATTCCATCTTTGCTGAGGAGGATAACATTCCCTTGGAACAAATTGATTTAGGTGATGGTATGTGGCACATGCACTTTGATGGCTCATGCTCTAATGAAGGTAACATAGCTTGCATTGTCTTGATTTTTCCTAGAGGAAAGATCCATAAATTTTCTTACAGGTTGGAGTTATCATGCACTAACAACATCACTAAATTTGAAGCTTTATTATTAGCATTGAAAATGCATATAATCTTGGTTGTGGTCACCTTTTAGTTCTTGGGGACTCTGAGATTGTTGTGAACCTCATATGCAAAATTTACTCCCCTAGCAACAAGTTGATGAAACATTACACCCAAACTGTTTAGGAACTTATCTCAAACCTTTTATCTTTCAACATTACTCATGTTTAGAGGGAATTGAACTCAATGGCTGATCGGTTAGCTATTTTTGCAGCCTCTCCTAATCGCCAACTTCTACCACACAGACCTGATTGTACCTTTAAATTTATAAATCCACATGTCCCCAACAATATAGAATCTTGGCAGGTCCTCCCTAACTATGAGAGCATTTTTTATTTCATTCAAAATGAACCTTTTAAGCCTAAGGGAATTGTTCCATAGAAGATAACAAGATTCCTAAGGGCTTGACTCCTCTAGAAGGTTCATTTTCACCGAGTGATGTAGGTAATAAATAGAAACATAAAGAAGAGGAGTTGGAAAGGAAGGTGGGTGAAACCATCTCCTTAGATATTGGGGCACCTGAGGCTCTAAAGAATGTTAAAATAGGTTCCCGATGTTTTGATAAATAAGAAATGAAGTTTTCCAAGCTACTTGGTGGATTTCAAGATGTTTTTTCTCGGTCTTATAAGGATCTTTGTGGTTTTGATCCTGGTCTTATACAACATGCTATCCCCATCAAGGAAATCATGAAACCAGTTAAGCAAAAAGAAAAACCTATTAATTCTGCATTTAAAGCAACTATTCAAAGGGAGTTGGAAAATTTCTTGAAGGCTCGGATCATTTTTCCGGTCAAGTACCTTGAATGGGTTTCCAAATTGGTACTTGTTCCAAAGGCCACTGATCATATTAGAACCTGCATTAATTTTTTCACATTTAAACAGGTTATTATGAAAAATCATTTCCCTCCTCTTAATATGGAAATGATTCTGCAACAGGTTGTAAGGTCATAGATGAGGCCCTTACTTGACAGTTGGTTACAATCAAATCAAGGGAAGAAGGGTAGATGCTCACAAAACCACTCGTCACTAATTGGGGTACTATGATTTATAAATGCCTTGTTTCTGGTTTACATGATGCAAGTACTTCTTTTAAAAGATCTATACAAATAACTCTTGATGAATTAATCAATATCCATATCTATATGGATGATCTAATTGTATATGTTAAAGGGATGATAATTACCTTAGAATTCCAAGTGTTATTTCTGGGTCCTTTTGAAATTTATTTTGTCTTGGATACTAACTCTTACATTTTAAAGGATTTACAGAAGCAATCGTTTTCCTACAACACTAACAATTCTCACTTGAAACATTATGTGGGACCAACGTTAAAAGTTATAACATTGTTTGAATTTTTTGTATACTAGTAGTCTAGCTCTACTTCATTTTTTCTCTATTTTCTTTTTTGCTTTATAGTAGTTTGACTTATTCTTTCTGTTTAAATAATTTCCTATTGCTTTTACATTTTTTTCATTTTATTTTTTGTTGTTTTAATTTGGTAATCTTGCATCTGTCATGATTTTTATTGCTTTTTCATCTTTTAGTTGATTTTGGTCAAGTATAAGACGTTGGGCCAGTTCTGCCATAGTGACACTCCTGCAAGATATTGTTAGTTAATAATAATCAAGCTTACATAGTTGTTACGATGTTTCCCTGGAAGCACTTGAATTTGTTATTTGCTTTCACTATTGTCTTTTAAAGAAATTCGGTATCTCCCGCTTCTGCTTTCCATTTCTTCATCCATTTGGGAATTCAAAAGAGCAAGTCCATAATTTTTCTCCTTGAAGTAAAGAGAATATTCCGGTTGAAATAGTATGCACATAGTGGTAAACCCCCTCATACTTAACATTTTTCATAAGTTATTCCCAAATTACCAGTCATTTTTCCATTAAATCCGTTCACTTCCCCCTGTTGCATAATCTTCCTGGTTATATCTTATTTACCTATTGTTCTTGGTCTATGAAACCATGAGTTATGAGTTCTAAATTTGTTGAAAACAAATTTCCCTATGGAGTCGCCAGTTTGTTGACGATTAAAATCACAACAAGGATTTTTCCCGCAAAGTATTGCTAAAGCCTATTATTATAAGCTAACAATATACATATAATACTAGTAGGTGGGACCCCCTTGTAGATTGGAGGACCAGATCTGGTTCTTATTTGTTAATTATGCTGATGTTTGACACTTCTTATAGGTTTGAGCATTATTGATGTTCAAATGTTGGTTCTATTTCGCAACAAATGGGTGATTATGTGTGAGTTTCTTTACTTTGAATTCCAATATCCATGTCACGAAGTCTTATGTGAAATGTTATTTCCCCATGACCTATTATATATTGCACCTTCACGAAACACATGTTAGTCATGACAAAAGGTAAACGAAATATGGAACAAATCCAATTTAAAAAAGACTATCCTATACTATGATATGATATGATACATTATATGCAAATGGAGTTAAAAGAGAACATTTTTAGTTCTAGATAATGAGTTAATAGTTATGTGATTTATTGAGTTATATTAAAACATGGTTGATACGCGTATGGTATAGTTGGCAAGGGTTAAATGTGATATGGGTGGCACATTTGACAAGTTATGGATGTTAAGTTCGATGCATAGCTTGATTGAACGGTTTAATGGCAGGTTGGATAGAATGTACTAAGGAATTGAATGAGTGAGGGATGGAGGCGATGTGCATTTACTATAGGTCACTCAAACTCCTTCCACTGGCCATCACCCTAGCTTGGCTATTGTTCAAATGTGTTTTTATGTGGTTAAGTTCTGATTTTCAAGAAGAGGAAGAATCGCTCAACCACGCTCGTATTTTAAGGTTTTCTTGGTTACGGGTATGTCTTTTATCCATCCATGAACCCGCTCTAGTTATGAAATAGATATTGGCTTGGTGATGTATGGGTTTGTTCTTTTCTTAAGACTGGAAACTGTGTAAACTTGTGATATTTGTCTGGAATGGATGGCTGGTGTGGTTTGCATTGCAATGATGTTTGAAGTCATAGTTTCATTGATCATTCTGAGTGTTAGAAGCCATAAAGGCTCTCTGTCATCCTTGTTGGTTTTTTTTTTAAGGGTTTCATTCGGTCTAGATTGGTTGGTTGTCTCCACACATTCTTATCACCATACCCAGTCATTTTATTATTATGGGGTTGTTGGTTTTGAACCACCTTTTGTCACTGTGTATCGTTTCACCTGGGTATGAGTTCGTTCATCCTACAGATGTTTGCACAGTAGGTTATGATGACTATTATGTCAAAGGGCTTTCTTAAGGTTGATTTATATTTCTCGGCTCTATTTTCTCTCAAAATTCTTCAGGTTGATTGGGGAAATAAGGAGGGTTATACCCTGTGTGCTCTCAATGTTATTATAGGACCAAAATGAAGTCTTCGCTCCTATGTTCATAGTCTCTCCTATATTGTGAACTCTCACCCCGTTTGCGAAGTTATTGGTGGTATGCCCTGTGTGTCCATCGTATGGTCTTTGAGATTCTCACCTGATGTTTGGGGTCAACTACAGTCTCCCTGTGTTGGTCCACAGAGTGAACCCTTGATTACTCAAAGCCCGATTTTTGATAAAGGGAACCCATTATGTCTTGTCAGGTATATTTTTTATTGTTATGAGTTGGTGGTGTAACGTTGATAGTCTTCAATTGTTGTCTCGTCTCGATTGATTATGTTTGCAGTGGTTTTGGTTATTGGTATTTAGTCATTGCATTGGTTATTATAATAGTCACATTTATAAGCTCAACATGGTTAATTGGTTGAATGGATAAATGGGATTGAATAAATATGTCGATGTCTTTTGCATAATAATGGTTGAATTGTTAACACAACATTAGTTTTTAATTGATTAACTGACAATGATGCTTCATGCGTGATGCGTTGGTATGTGTGGGCTTCCTAGAACATGTTAGGTTGAGTTGATGGCTGATGTGACTGTGTGTTTTAAATTTCCAAATGGGGGTATTGCAATCATGATAGTTGTGGCATGGCTATCCACTGTATATGCTATGGATATTGTTTGATTGAACCATCATAGATGATCATGGGTTTTAAAATAATATGATTTTGTTGCAATTTGATCGATTTGAGAAATGGTATCGAGCATACTCTTGTTGCCTCCTTGTATTGGATTGATAGCTCAACATCGTTGATGTTTAGATTTGGAGTAATTAGACCTGTACAGTCACATAAATTCTCTTGCATTTTGTTGAATGGTTTGTGTATCCCACAACATTGTGTGAATTGAAATGGTGATTGATGTTACTATGTAATTAAATGGCAAGAAAATATTTTTGCAAATTAAAATATTGATGATTGTGTTTGACTATCCACTATGTATGTTTGATGAATATCATGCATCATAGCAGAGATAGGCATAGGCTCTATGACAGTATGGTCTCATTAAAACTTAATTATTAAATGAAATTGAGGAATGAAATCGGGCATGATTTTGTGTCTGTGTTGATTAAGGAAATAACTCATGGACAGTGGTTAAGATTTGATGCTGAACAAAGTGGAAATAAGTGACTGTGTGCTCATTTGGGAATTGTTTTAAAAGATTAAGTGGACAAATGAGAAGAAACATAACTCTTCTACAAGTTGTTGTGGAAGGAATATTGTTTTGTTTTGATAACACTGTGTTAATGATTTAATTGCAAACAATGAGCAAGTTAATACACATAACTGATTGAATTATACACAGTAGTTGTTTAATTCAGCACAATAATTATTTGGTTGGTGTCGGATCTTTTGAGTTTGATATAGAATGGTTTTATGGATTACTTAATTAATTTTATGAACAATATCCGCTCTCTTTCCTACCATTATTTCACTTTTCTCTAATTACAATCCCCTCGCCTTCCCATATCCATTTTTCACTCCCTATTCCTAAAATTTAATTACAGTTAAGATAATTATGTATTGTAATAGTTTGAAATCGTGGTTTCTTGGATGGATTACAGTGACATGTTCATTGGTTTACATTAAAGTTGACTATGTGTTGTCGGTGAGAAGTAACCATGATTCTTTTCCCCCTCATTTTAACATGTTTTCGCTCAATAAAAACCCCTTGCATATCCCAGAACATTTTGCTTACCCCCCTGTTCATTGACAAAAGTTAAGCAATTTGTATGGATTGGATTGCATGAGTCTGATATGTTGTTGAGCCAAGATTGATTTCATATTTTTAGGGAGTTTTCATGTATGGTTGTTAAAGTAACTATTTTCTAATCAATCATGCATGCAGGAATGAGATTTTTCAGCCTAGGTAGACACGACAGAGGTAACCGAGGAAGAGGTAATTGGAACAGGGGCCCTAGAAGGCCAAGATTGTCCATTCACTTTGATTTTGACTCGCAAGAGTTTGGCCAGCTATTTCAGGATGGGTTTTTCAATTGGATTGGGCAAGGAATGGTCCAATCTAGGCTTGAAAGGACTCCCTTCCATGATCCACAAACCCTTGGTATTCTTGTTCCCCCTCATGTCTCATTGCAACCCGAGGTTCCCGAAAATGACGGAGGGAAAGAGATTGTCCACCCAATAGTCTCCCAACATCGTGGCTCGATCAATTTGTCTTTACATGCCCCCCCTCCTATCAATAAGATTGTCCAAGATTCCCATGTCCACTCACCAGTTCAGTCCTCCCATGCTACCAAAAGGTTGAAAACTGAGGCCCACCATACCCCTGACAATGGAAAAGTCATTGTTCCCCCTTCCTCACCCTCCAATGGCTCTAATAAATCCATGTCCTTATGGATGCATTTGAGGGATGATTGTTCTCATGTGATCAACGAGATTAGGCATAAAGGCTCAGCACAGCTAAAGGAAAATTCAGAGAGATCAAAAGTTGACATCAACAACAAGGAAAAGATTGCATCTCATAGTGGAAAATATGGATTTTAAATTTTATTTCATTTGTTAGTTATAACAGTTGACTTCAAATGTTTTGGACAACATGTTTTTTTTTTATATATGAGTAATATATTTTTGAAAATAAATTCAAATATTAATGAGATAATTGTCAAACATGAATGTGATGCTGGGAGTCACAAGGAGGGATGTTTTGTTTAATTGACTAGTTATGTTATTATTGTTAAGAGATAAAGGGTTCTCACAAGGGGTCCCACCTACTTGTTATTATTTATTTAAAAAGTCTATTATGATTTATTACTTTCCCCCCTAACTAAAAAGTTGCTTGAGCTTTTAGTTAATTTAACTATTGAAGTAGTTCAACTATTTCAACCAATTCTAATTTTCTTAAAGCAAAAAGGAAAGGGAGGAACAAGAGAAGGATAGAAGGAGAAGCATACTAAGGTTTTCTCTTTGAGTTTGTGTTGAGATAGTTCAGTTTTAATTCATTCCTTAATTTATCATAATCCTAATTATTTTTTATGATAGAAGGGTCTTATTGTAGATAACAAGATTTAGGGCTGAATTACATCATTCAGACACTTGTTTTTCAGAGGTGTTGATCTATCTTTGATAGTCTATGTAGACTTGTTTGTTTGTGAATTAGTTTTCATGACTGACAAAGGCTATTGTGCAGAGTCGAGTGGGAAGCAATCTATGGCAAGCTGATCCAACTTTTAGAGTTGAGTTTTTTATTTTCTGTCAGAGGTCCTTTTGTATGTTTCATTGGGGACGTCTAAGTTTGACTTTGGTCCAAAACTTCTTGACGAAATTTTGTAAAGAGAATGAATCTTTGATGAATTGGAATGAAAAAAGGATTGTTTTATGTCTCATTTGTATTGATTGTCATCTTGGTGTCTTAACATTTGTCTCTACATTTATTTCAGCAACTGTTATATTCAGAAAATTATATAAATAATGAATTTTCCAACAAGCTTTTATTCATAAAAAGACTAGCCTAAGAACTTGTAATCAATACTTGTGAGTTAGGATATTATTTTGAATGGATATAAACATAGGGTGACATTCCCATCTATTTTTCTTTAGCCAAGAAGAATCTGAAACTGCTTGAGTAAGATCATTTTATATCTTTTCTTCAACATTTATTTGGCGACTATACTAGGGAGATATTCAATATCTCTCTGGTAACTTTATGCTTGATTAGCATTGATACATCTATTTTCCTGATTTTTATTCTTTGACTATTTTATTTCTTAATGACTGTGCATGTTTCAAGGAAGCCCAATATTGAGCCCGGTCTTCAAGATTAGACCAACATTTCTTTGAACTCGTTTAACACCATTTTGGACACTGCCAATACCCGTGTTGAGCTTAATCATTCTTGGGTAGAAATTGAGCGAGATATTAGTTCCCAAGAACGTTGGGAAGCTAGATGTAGACAACCTAGAAATCAACAGTAACCTTCTTGTTCCTTCAATTTTGGCCCTTCTTTCATGTCCTTGGACTCTCGTGTTTCTAGAAGAAGAAGAGGCTTATCACCCGAAATTAATCCTATTGCTGAAATAGGAAGAAGGAACGTTGTGTTATCTACCCAACAAAGTTCTCTAAGGAGAAATTTTTCTGATTCTTCAATTTCATCTTTTTATCCGTCACCTATCATCCACAAGATTGCATCTAGTGGTGGCTCTAGTGGCACTGCAAGTTCTTCCTCTTTTTAGTATTCATCTTCGTTAGTGATTGGTAGATTATATAGCCACCATATCCCTGTCCAATCTACCACAAATCCCACCAAAGTCATTAAAAATTATAGGCTTTTTCAGTTTGAAGAATATGCCACAACTACATTGTGGCATGTGTCCTCTCCTCTTAACCTAGCACCTGCTACTCATCCACTTCCTAAATTAAAAGAACATCTTCCCAGTTTTCCATAAAATAACATTGTCACTACAAACAAACACCTAGTGGCATTTTCTAATGCTTGTCACAAAATAGGGGCCAATGAAAATGATACTTGCATGTGCTTATTCGTTAATTCCTTGGAAGGAAAGGTTGTTGCAGATTTCTTTGACCTTCCTCCTAGGATTATGTCTACTTGGGAGGAGTTAATCTATTGGTTCAGATCCACTTATGGGAAATCTAAAAGCCCAGTCAATAAGTTAATGTAATACAATAACATTGCCTATAAAGATGGTGAACCATGAATTCCTTCAATTTGCGTTTCACTAAGTTATACAATCAAATCCATGAACTCATTCGACCTAATAACCAAGCCACTTTCATGCATTACTACAATGCATTACCTTCCCTCTATCATCACAGGCTCGAGGAAAAATCCATTGATAATATTGGTTTTTCTCTGCATACTTTTTTAGAGTATGAAGAACATCTTGAAATATCAGGTCCTCCATAGGGAGAATCATTTAAACAGGCAGACATGTCTACCCTCTTATAACTAGTACAATATATGAATAATCATATGATAGCGTATGAGCGAAAGGTAACTGTCTCCCCTCTCACCCCTGGAGATTCATCCTCTTTTACACCCCCCTTTATAAATCCGATTGAAAATAACTTTCAACTTAAAGATATCTTGCCTCGAAGTTGGTGTAACTTCTACGAGGAACACCACGAGGAAGCCACACCACGAGGAAGCCACATGTGAGGTAAGAAAGAGTTCCAGAGATAAAATATTTGGTAAAAGACCATAAACCACTATCGTTGTCCTATATTTTGCAAAGCCATAACATGTCATGATCATCAATACTAGGAACAAAGCCTATGTTCCCAAAGGAAAATTTGACCCTCCCCACAATTCTTCTAGTCCGAGCTCATCCTCACCTGCGAATACTATCCAGGTTACTAAGGTTCCCAACAATCAAGGAACAACTTCCCCTCTCCCCTCTTCCAAGTACAATATCTTGAATCAGTTGGCCAACATCAAAGCAGATGAAAACCTTCTGGACATGGTTGTCGTCCCTGAACAACAGATGCATATGAAACAATTCATGGAAGGAAAATCTTTCATTGTAGCCAATCTTTCTGAAGAGGTAAACAAAGAGGATTCATCTATAAATAAATAGTTGCACATAAATTTAGATACCCTATAAAAAATCCCCCTTTTTATATTTCTGTAAAGATTATGGATAAGATCACCCATTGTTGCTTCATTGATGGCAGTTTGGGCCCAAGTGTGATGTCGAATATTATTATGGAAGAGCAAGGATTGTCTTGTACAAATGAAAATTCTAGAAGCATGTTCTCCTATAATAGCCTACAACAAATGACCATAGGTGAGATTAAGGATGTGACCTTAGTTTTGTGTGCACACCCTGAAATAACGACAACCCTTAGTATTCAGGTAATCGATATGCCAGTAAGAAACTACTCAATCATCTTGAAAAGATAGTGGCAAGCCTTAACAGGTGGATACATCTCGCTCGACGGGACACATTTATTCGTTCCTCGTAATGGTAAAAACATTATAGTCCTTAGAGAGGGAAGGATTTTACCTTACATAGAGAGTGTCAGAAGGCCTAATGTAAACTATATTTAAAAGGACTTAGGAGTATATTACATCTTTCCTGAGGAGGATAGAATTCTCTTGAAACAAATTGATTTAGATGATGGTATGTAGCACATGCACTTTGATGGTTCATGCTCTAATTAAGGTAACGGAGCTAGCATTTTCTTGATATCTCTTGTAGGAAAGATCCATAATGTTTCTTACAGGTTGGAGTTTTCTTGCACTAACAACATCACTGAATTCAAAGCTTTATTATTAGGCATTGAAAATGCCTATAATATTGGTTGTGGTCACCTTTCAATTCTTGGGGACTTTGAGCTTGTTATGAACCTCATACATAAAATTTAACCCCCTAGCAGTAGGTTGATGAAAAAATACACCTAAATTGTTTGAGCACTTATCTCGGACCTTTTATCTTTCAACATGACTCATGTTAAGAGGGAATTGAACTCAATGGTTTATCGGTTAGTTGGTTTTTAGCCTCTCCTAATCGGAAACTTCTTCCACACAGACATGGTTGTACCTTTCAATCTTTATATCGTCCACATGTCCCTGAAAATATAGAATCTTGGTAGGTCCTCCCTAATGATGAGAGAATTTGTGCTTTCATTCAAAATGAACCTTTTAAGCCTAAGGAAATTATATGAGATTCCTATGGGCTTGAATCCTCTAGAAGGTTTTTTTTCACCAAGTGATGTAGGCAAAAAACAGAAACATAAAGCAGAGGAGTCAGAAAGGAAGGTGGGTGAAACAATCTCCTTAGACATTGGGGCACCCGAGGCTCTGAAAAATGTTAAAATAGGCTCTAGATGTTTTGATAAAGAAGAAATGAAGCTTGCCAAGCTACTTGGTGGATTTCAAGATGTTTTTGATTGGTCTTATAAGGATCTTCATGGTTTTTATCCTGGTCTTATAAAACATGCTATCCCCATCGAGGAAAGCATGAAACTAGTTAAGCAAAAAACAAATACCTATTAATTCTGCATTTAAAACAACTATTCAAAGGGAATTGGAAAATTTATTGAAGGCTAGGATCATTTTTCCGGTCAAGTACCCTGAATGGGTTTCCAAAACGATACCTGTTCCAAAGGCCACTGATCATATTAGAACCTGCATTAATTTTTTCACATTTTGACAGGTTATTATGAAAAATCCTTTCCCTCCTCTTAATATGGAAATCATTCTACAACAAGTTGTAAGGTCACAGATGAGGCCCTTACTTGACATTTTTTTTTGTTACAATCAAATCAAGGGAAGAAGGGCAAATGCTCACAAAACCACTATTGTCACTAATTGGAGTACCATGATTTATAAACACATGTTTTCTGGTTTACCTAATGCAAGTATCGCTTTTAAAAGACTTATACAAACAACTCTTGATGAATTGATCAGTATCCACATCTATATTGATGATCTAATTGTATATGTTAAAGGGCTAATAATTACCTCAGAGTTCCAAGTGTTATTTCTGGGTCCTTTCAAAATTGATTTTGTCCTAGATACTAATTCTTACATTTTAAAGGATTTACAGAAGCAATTGTTTTCCTACAACACTAATGATTCTTGCTTGAAACATTACGTGGGACCAACGTGAAAAGTTCTAACACAGTTTGAATTAACTGTATACTATTATTTTAGCTCTGCTTCAATTTCTCACTATTTTCTTTTCTTCTTTACAGTAGTTTGACTTCTTCTTTCTGTTTAAATAATTTCTTGTGTCTTTTACATTTTTGACTTCTGCTTTCTATTTAATCTTGCATCTATCATGTTTTTTATTGTTTTTTCAACTTTTAGTTGATTTTGGTCAATTATAAGATGTTGGGTCAGTTCTACCACAGTGACCCTCCTGCAAGCTATTGTTAGTCAATAATAATCAATCTTACACAATTGTTACGATGTTTCCCAAGAAACACTTGAATTTACTATCTTCTTTCATTGTTGTCTTTTAAAGAAATTGGGTATCTCCCGCTTCTTCTTTCCATTCCTTCATCCATTTGAGAATTCAAAAGAGCCAGTCCATAATTTTTCTCCTTGAAGTAAAGAGTAGATTCCAATTGAACAATTATGCACACAGTGGTAAACCCCCTCATACTTAACATTTTTCATAAGTTATTGCCAAATTCCCAGTCATTTTTCCATTGAATCCGCTCACTTCCCCCTATTGCATAATATTCCTGGTTATATCTTCTTGAACTGTTATTCTTGGTCTGCAAAACCATCAGTTATAAGTAGTAAATATTTTGAAAACAAATTTCCCTGTGGATTCACCAGTTTGTTGACGATTAAAATCGAAACGAGGATTTTTCCCAAAAAGTATTGCTAAAGCCTATTATTATAAGCTAATGATATACATATAATACTAGTAGGTGGGACCCCCTTGTAGATTGGAGGATCAGATTTGGTTCTTATTTGATAATCATGTTGTTGTTATAAACAGCTTGCAGGTTTGAGCATTATTGATATTCAAATGTTGGTTTTATTTCACAACAAATGGGTGATTATGTGTGAGTTTCTTTACTCTGAATTCCAATATCCATGTCACGAAGGCTTATGTGAACTGTTATTGCCCCATGATATATTATATATTACACCTGCAAGAAACACATGTTACTCATGAAAAAAGGTAAACGAAATATGGAACAAGTCCAATGGAAAAAAGGCTATCACATACTATGCTATGCTATGATACATTATATGCAAATGCAGTTAAAAGGGATCATTGTTAGTCCTAGCTAACGAGTTAATAGCTATGTTATTTATTGATTTATATGAAAACATGGCTGATATATGTATGGTATAGTTGGCAATGGTTAAATGTGATATGGGTGGTGCATTTGACAAGTGATGGATGTTAAGTTCGATGCATAGCTTAATTGAACAGATTATGGGAGGTTGGATCGCATGTACTAAGGAATTGCATGAGTGAGGGATGGAGGCGACATCCATTCACTGCATATCACTCATACCCCTTCCACTAGCCATCACCCTAGCTTGGCTATTGTTCATTGTCGTTAAGCTCTGATTTTCAAGCAGGGGAAGAACCGCTCGACCAACCTTACATTTTAAGGTTTTCTTTGTTACAGGTATGTCTTTTCGCCATCCATGAACACGCTCTGGTTATGAAATATATATTGGCTTGGTGATTTATGGGTTTGTGTTTTTCTTAAGCCTGACAACTGTGTAAACTTATGATATTTATCTAGAATGGATGGTTGGTGTGGTATGCATTTCAATGATGTTTGAAGTTACAATTTCATTGATCATTCTGAGTGTTAGAAGCCATAAAGGCTCTATGTCATCCTTGTTGTTTTTGGTTGAAGTGTTTCAATCGGTCCATATTGGTTGGTATTATCCATGCATTCTTATCACCATACCCAGTCGTTTTGATGTTATGGGGTTGTTGGGTTTGAACCACCTTGTATCACTATGTATCGTTTCACCTGGGTGTGAGTTTGTTCATGCTACTAATGTTTGCACAGTATGTTATGATGGCTATTATATCAAAGAGCTTGCTTAAGGTTGATTGCTATTTCTTGACTTTGTTTTATCTCAGCATTCTTTGGGTTGATTGGGGAAAACATGAGGGTTATACCCTGTGTGGTATCGGTCTTATTACAGGACAAAAAATGAAGCCTTTGTTCCTCTGTTCATAGTCTCTACTATCTCGTGCACTGTCACCCCATCTGTGAAGTTATTGGTGGTATGCCCTGTGTGTCCACCATATGGTCTTGGATGTTCTCACATGATGTTGGGGGTCGACTCCAGTCTCCCTGTGTTGGTCCACACAACTAACCCTTGATTACTCAAAGACCTTTTTTTGATAAATGGAACCCGTTATGTCTTGTCAGGTATATTGTTGATTATTATGAGTTGGTGGTGTATCATTGACAGTGTTAGATTGTTGTCTTGTCTCTGTTGATTATGTTGGCAATGGTTTTGGTTATTGTTATTTAGTCACTGCATTGGTTATTATAAAACTTGAATTGATAAGCTCAACATGGTTAATTGGTTGATTGAAGAAATGGGATTGAATACACAATCGTTGTCTTTTACATTCTAATTATTGAATTGTTAACCCAAAATTAGTTTTTAATTGATTAAGTCACATCGATGCTTCATGCGCGATGCGTTGGTATGTGTGGGCTTCCTACAACATGTTAGGTTGAGTTGATGGTTGTTGTGACTCTGTCTTTTAAATTGCCAAATGGGAGTATTGAAATCATGATAGTTGTGGCATGGATATCCACTGTATATGATATGGATATTGTTTGATTGCACCATCAGAGATGGTCATGGGTTTTAAAACAATATGATCTTGTTGCAATTTGATCGATTTGAGAAATGGGATCAGGCATACTCTTGTTGCCTCCTTGTATTGGATTGATAGATCAACATCGTTGATGTTTAGATCCAGAGTAATTAGACTTATGCAGTCACATAAATTCTCTTGTGTTTTGTTGAATGGTTTGTGTATCTGAAAACATCATGTGAGTTTAAATGGTGATTGCTTCTACTATGTGTTTAAATGGCAAGACAAGATTTTTGCAAATTAAGATATTGATGATTGTGTTTGAATGTGCAATATGTATGTTTGATGAATATCATGCATCATAGCAGAGATAGGCACAGGCTCTATGACAGTATGGTCTTATTACAATTTAATTATTAAATGAAATTGAGGAATGAAATTGACCATGATTTTGTGTCTGTGTTGATTAAGGAAATTATTCATGGACAGTGGTTGAGGTTTGATACTGAACATAGTGGAAATAAATGAATCTGTGTTCATTTGGGGATTGTTTTAAAATATTAAGTGGAAAAATGAGAAGAAACAGAACTCTTCTATAAGTTATTGTGGAAGGCATATTGTTTTGTTTTGATAACACTATGTTAATGATTTAATTGTGAACAATGAGCAAGTTAATACACAAAATCAATTGAATTATACATAGTAGTTGTTTAATATATCACAATAATTATTTGGTTGGTGTTGGATCTTTTGCGTTTGATATAGAATGGTTTTATGGATTAATTAATTAATTTTATGAACAATATCTGCTCTCTTTCCTACCATTATTTCAATTTTCACTAATTACAATCCCCTCACCTTCCCATATCCATTTTTCACTCCCCGTTCCTAAAATTTAATTACAGTTCAAAGAATTTTGCATTATAATAGTTTGAAATCGTAGTTTCTTGGATAGATTATAGTGACATGTTCCTTGGTTTACATTACAGTTGACTGTGTGTTGTCAGTGAGAAGTAACCATGATTATTTTCCCCCTCATTTTAACATTTTTTTCGCTCAATACAAACCCCTCGCATATCCCAGAATCTTTTTTTCACCCCCTGCTCATTGACAACAGTTAAGCAATTTGTATGGATTGGATTGCATGAGTCTGATATGTTGTTGAGCCAAGATTTATTTCATATTTTTAAGGAGTTGTCATGTATGGTTGTTAAAATAAGTATTTTGCTAACCAATCATGCATGCGGGAATGAGATTTTTTAGCAGAGGTAGCCATGGCAAGGGTAATCGAGGAAGAGGTAATTGGAATAGGTGCCCTAGAAGGCCAAGATTCTCCATTCACTTTGATGTTGACTAGCAAGAGTTAGGCCAGCTATTTCAGGCTGGGTTTTTCAATTGGATTGGGAAAGGAATGGTCCAACCTAGGCATGAAAGGCCTCCCTTTCAATTACCACAATCCCCTGGTATTATTGTGCCCCCTCATGTCTCATTGCAACCTGAGGTTCCCAAAAACGTCGAATGGCAAGAGATTGTCCACCTAACAGTCTCCCAACATGGTGGTTGGCCCAATTTGTCTTTACCTTCTCCCCCTCCTATCAATCAGATTGTCGAAGCTGCCCCTGTCCACTCACCAATTAAGTCCTCCCATGCTAGAAAAAGGTTGAAAACCTAGGCCCACCATGACCCTAACAAAGGAAAATCCATTGTTTCCCCTTCCTCACCCTCCAATGGCTCTGATAAATCTGTGTCCTCCAAGATGCATTTGAGGGACGATTGTTCTCATGTGATCAACAATATGAGGCCTAAAGCCTCAACACATCCAAAGGAAAATTCAAAGAGATCAAAAGGTGACAACAACAACAAGGGAAATATTGCATCTCAGAGTAGAAAATATGGATTTTAAATTTTATTTGATTTATTGTTGATAACAGTTGAGTTTAGAAGTTTTGGACAACATGTTTTTTTGGATATATGAGTAATATATTTTTGAAAATAAATTCAAATATCAATGAGATAATTTTCAAACATGAATGTGATGATGGGAGTCACAAGGAGGGATGTTTTGTTTAATTGACTAGTTATGTTATGATTGTTAAGAGCTAAAGGGGAGTCACAAGGTGTCCCACCTACTAGTTATTCTTTATTTAAAACCCTTATTATGATCTATTACTTTTCCCCATAACTAAAAAGTTGCTTGAGTTTTTAGTTAACTTTACTAATGAAGTAGTTCAACTACTTCAACCAATTCTAATTTTCTTAAAGGCAAAATGAAAGGGAGGAACAAGAGAAGGATAGAAGGAGAAGCATACTAAGGTTTAATCTTTGAGTTTGTGTTGAGATAGTTCATTTTTCATTCATTCCTTAATTGATCGTAAGCCTAATTATTTTTATGATAGCAGGGTTTTATTGTAGACAACGAGATTCAGGGCTGAATTACATCATTCAAACACTTGTTTTTCAGAGGTGTTGATCTATATTTGATAGTCTGTATAGACTTGTCTATTTGTGAATTAGTTTTCATGACTGACAAAGGCTATTGTGTAGAGTCGAGTGGGCAAAAATATATGGCAAGTTGATCTAGGTTATAGAGTTTAGTTTTTTATTTTCTGTCAGAGGTCCTTTTGTATGTTTCACCGGGGACATCTAAGTTTGACTTTGGTCCAAAAATTCTTGACTCTTTGATGAATTGGAATGAAATAAAGGATTGTTTTATGTCTCATTTGTATTGATTGTCATCTTGGTGTCTTTACTTCTGTCTCTACATTTATTTCAACAACTGTTTGATTTAGACATTTATATAAATAATGAATTTTCAGCAAGCATTTATTCATAAAAAGACTAGCCTAAGCACTTGTAATCAATACTTGTGAGTTAGGATATTATTTTTTATGGCTATAAACATAGGGTGACATTCCCGTCTATTTTGATTTAGCCAATAATTATCTAAAAAAGCTTGATTAAGATCATTTCATATCTTTTCCTCAACATTTAAATGGTGACCATACTGGGGATATCTTCAATATCTCTTTGGTTAACCTTATGCTTGATTAACATCGATACATCTATTTTCCTAATTTTTATTCTTTGACTGTTTTATTTCTTAATGATTGTGCCTATTACAAGGTAGCCCAATATTGAGTATGGTCTTCAAGATCAGACCAGCATTGCTTTGAAACTGTTTAACACCATTTTGGACACTGCCAATATTCGTGTTGAGCTTAATCATTCATGGACAACAATCGAGCGAGATATTAGTGCCTAAGAACGTTGGGAAGCTAGATGTAGACGACCTAGAAATCAGCAGTAACCTTCTTGTTCCTTCAGTTTTGGCCCTTCTTTCATGTCCTTAGACTCTCATGTTTCTAGATAGAGAAGAGGCTTATCACCCGAAATTAATCTTATTGCTGAAATAGAAAGGAGGAATGTTGTCTTACCTACCCAACAAAGTGATCTAAGGAGAACTTTGTCTGATTCCTCAATTTCGTCATTTTATCTTTCACCTATCATCCAAAAAATTGCATCTAGTGGTGGCTCTGGTGGCACTGGAAGTGCTTCCTCTTCTCATTCATCATCTTCGTCAGTGATTGGTATCTTATATAGCCACCATATCCTTGATGAATCTACCAAAAATCCCACCAAATTCATTAAAAAGTATGGGATTTTTCAGTTTGAAGAAGACGCCACAACCACACTGTGGCATGTGTCCTCTCCTCTTAGCCTAGAACTTGCTACTCATCCACTTCCTAAATTCAAAGAACATATTCCCAGGTTTTTGGGAAATAACACTGTCACTACAAACGAACACTTGGTGGAATTTTCTAATTCTTGTCACAACATAGGGGGCAATGACAACGATACTTGCATGCACTTATTCATCAATTCCTTAGAAGGAAAGGTTGCGGCTGATTTCTTTGACCTTCCTCCTAAGATTCTGTCTACTTGGGAGAAGTTAATATATTGGTTCAGATGCACTTATGGGGAATATAAAAGCCCAGCTGAGAAGTTAAGGGAATACAATAAAATCACCTATAAAGATGGTGAAACCATCAAGTCCTTCAATTTGTGTTTCACAAAGTTATACAATCAAATCCCTGAACTCATTTGACCTCATAACCAAGCCGCTTTCATGCATTACCTTCCCCCTATCATCATAGACTTGAGGAAAAATCCATTGATAATCTCGGTTCCTCTCTGCATTCGTGTTTTGAGTATGAAGAACAGCTTGAAAGAACATGTCTTCCACAGGGAGAATTAGTTAAACAAACAAACATGTATGTCCTATTATAGCTAGTACAATATATGAATAATCANGCACCCCCCTTTAGAAATACGATTGAAAATAACTTTCATCCTAAAGCTATTTTTCCTCGAAGTTGGTGTAACTTCTATGAGGAAGCCACATTGAGGTAAGGAAGAGTTCCAGAGATAATATATTTGGTAAAAGACCAGAAACCACTATCGTTGTCCTAGATTTTGCAGAGCCAGAAGATGTCATGATCATCAATACTAGGAACAAAGCCTATGCTCCCAAAGGAAAATTTGACCCTCCCCGCAATTCTTCTAGTCCGAGCTCATCCTCACCCGTAGCTACTATCCAAGTTCTTAAGGTTCTCGACAGACAATGAACAAATTCCCCCCTCCCTTATTCCAAGTACAATATCTTGAATTAGTTTGCCAACATCAAAGTAGATGCAACCCTTGTGGACTTGGTTGTCGTCCCTGAACAACAGATGCATATGAAACAATTCATGGAACGAAAAAGATTATTTTGTAACCAATCTTTCTGAAGAGATAAACGAAGAGGATTCATTTGTAAACTAAAGTAGGGTTACATAACTTTAGATACCTTATAAAATATCCCCCTTTTTATATTTCTGTAAATATTATGTATAAGATCACCCATTGTTACCTCATTGATGGCGGTTCGAGCCCAAGTGTGATGTCGAAGATTATTATGGAAGATATAGGCATGTATTGTATAAATGAAAATGCCAGAAGCATGCTCTCCTATAATAGCCTACAACAAACGGCCATAAGTGATAATAAGGATGTGACCTTAGTTTTGTGCACACACCCTGAAATAATGACAACCCTTAGTATTTAGGTAATCGATATGCCAATAAGAAATTACTCAATCATCTTGGGAAGAGATTGGAAAGCCTTAACAAGTGTATACCTCTCGCTCTAAGGGAGACATTTATCCATTCCTTGGAATGCTAAAAACATTACAGTCCTTAGACAGGGAAATATTTCGCCTTACATAAAGAGTTCCCCACAGCCTAATGTAAACTATATTGAAGACAACTTAGGAGTGTATTCCATCTTTGTTGAGGAGGATAGGAATTTAAACTATGTGAATTGTTATTTCCCCATTATATATTATATCTTACACCTGCACAAAACACATGTTAGTCATGAAAAAAGTTAAATGAAATATGGAACAAATCCAATGGAAAAAAGGCTATCCTATACTATGCTATGCTATGATACATTATATGCAAATGGAGTTAAAAGGGATCGTTGTTATTCCTAGATAACGAGTTAATAGCTATGTGATTTATTGATTTATATGAAACATGGTTGATACGCGTATGGTATAGTTGGAAATGGTTAAATGTGATATGGGTGGTGCATTTGACAAGTGATGGATGTTAAGTTCGATGCATAGCTTAATTGAACAGATTAATGGGAGGTTGGCTGGCGTGTACGAAGGAATTGAATGAGTGAGGGATGGAGATGACGTGCATTTACTTCACATCACTCATACTCCTTCCATTGGTCATCACCCTAGCTTGGCTATTGTTCAATTGTGTTTCGTTGTGGTTAAGCTCTGGTTTTCAAGCAAAGGAAGAATCGCTCATCCAAGCTCGTGTTTTAAGGTTTTATGAGTTACAGGTATGTATTTTCGCCATCCATGAACCTGCTCTGGTTATGAAATACATATTGGGTCGGTGATGTATGGGTTTGTGCTTTTCTTAAGACTGGCAACTGTGTAAACTTGTGATATTTCTCTCGAATGGATGGTTGGTGTGGTTTGCATTGCAATGATGTTTGAAGTCATAATTTCATTGATCATTATGAGTGTTATAAGCCATAAATTCTCTTTGTCATCCTTGTTGGTTTTGGTTGAAAGGTTTCATTCAGTCTATATTGGCTAGTTGTATCCATGTATTCTTATCACCATACCCAGTGGTTTTGTTGTTATGGGATTGTTGGGTTTCAACCACCTTGTGTCACTACGTATTGTTTCACCTGGGTAAGATTTCGTTCATGCTACTGATGTTTGTGTACTAGGTTATGATGACTATTATGTCAAAGGGATTGCTTAAGGTTGATTGCTATTTCTTGGCTCTATTTTATCTCAGCATTCTTCAAGTTGAGTGGGGAAAATATGAGGGTTATACCCTGCGTGTTGTCGATGTTATTACAGGACCAAAACAAAGCCTTTTCTCCTCTACTCATAGTCTCTCCTATCTCATGAACTGTCATCCCATCTGTGAAGTTATTGGTGGTATTCCCTATGTGTCCACCGTATGGTCTCGGAGGTTCTCACCAGATGTTGGGGGTCGACTCTAGTCTCCCTGTGTTGGTCCACAGAGTGAACCCTTGATTACTCAAAGCCCGGTTTTTTATAAAGGGAACACATTATGTCTTGTCGGGTATATTGTTGATTGTTATGAGTTGGTGGTGTATCGTTGACAGTGTTCGATTTATTGGATCGTGTCTATTGATTATGTTAGAAGTGGTTTTGGTTATTGATATTTAGTCACTGCATTGGTTATTATAACAGTTGAACTGATAAGCTCAACATGGTTAATTAGTTGATTGGAGAAATGGGAATGAATACACAGTCATTGTCTTTTACATTCTAATTATTGAATTGTCAACCCGGCATTATTTTTTAATTGATTAAGTCACAACGATGCTTCATGCATGATGCATTGGTATGTGTGGGCCTCCTACAGCATGTTAGGTTGAGTTGATGGTTGTTGTGACTGTGTGTTTTAAATTTCCAAATGGGAGTATTGCAATCATGATAGTTGTGGTGTGGCTATCCACTGTATATGTTATGGATATTGTTTGATTGCACCATCATAGATGGTCATGGGTTTTAAAACAATATGGCGTTGTTGCAATTTGATCGATTTGAGAAATGGGATCAGGCATACTGTTGTTTCCTCCTTGTATTGGATTGATAGCTCAGCATCGTTGATGTTTAGATTCAGAATAATTAGACCTGTACACTCACATAAATGCTCTTGCATTTTGTTGAATGGTTTGTGTATCCCACAACATCATGTGAGTTGAAATGGTGATTGTTGCTAGTATGTGTTTAAATGGAAAGACAAGTGTTAGCACTCTATAAATTTTGTCCGACTGAATAGACAAATGACATAGGTAACTGTTTCAACCAGATTTAGAGCTGAGGCACTAGCCTGCTCAACTCAGAGAGGGATCTCTCGTGTCACTGGGTATATCTATGGAAATCGATGGCTAGATTTGGTTTGTTTTGGGTTTTTTTATAAAGTTTGTTGGCCAAAAATAGGACAGACACACAGGGCTATGGAGTCAAAATTCTAAAATTGAATGAAAATAATGATCATCTAATAGAACTCTCTAGAGGATAAAGGCTAAATGAGGCAATGAATCTGAGTTGTAACTTAAAATAAATCAGAGTGTTAAGAGGAAAGAGGAAACAAATAATTGCATCAGCGCATTACGGAAATGAATTATGAATTAGCTATGAAGAAACATACAAATTTTAAATTACTTAAGCAAAGAGCATCAAATGATGAATTCTGGGCCTTTAACTCTCCAATTTAAACAGAATAAAAATGTATATGGAATAAAAGATCACAGGAAACACATACAATGAGAGAATACAAGACTCATATCACCACCATTAGAATCTTTTCATAGAGACTTCAAAGAATGGATGATTTTAGGGGTTAAATTTTGCTCATGGGCTAATTTTCCATGGTTTTTCCCAGAAAAACATTTGCTATTTTAAAAATGATTCTCCCAAATTCTATAGGATAAAATTATTTTACCTTAAAAATCGCCAAAATTTTATACAAACTATATAAAATCCTTATAAATTTGAATATTTTTACAAAAATATCGCCAAACATTTATAGTTGGCATATGAAGGAATAGTAATATTCGCCAAGGTTTCTACATTTAAAAATAAATTTCCATCCTTAAAATCATCCCTGCTTCAAAGCTGATGCATATGTATTCAATTCAGCCCCAGAAAATTACAATGGAGTCCAGAACCACTAGAATTGTGCCCTTGCACTTCTTCCCATTTAAACCTTTTGCATGGAAATAAGCATTAATGTCTTTAATTTGTAAAATGTGAATTTTACCTCTGTAAAACAATTTCACCGTGAGGAAGAATTTCTTTTATTGGAAATTCCATAATCATTATTGAAATGTACTCCTGGAAAAATGCCACACGTAAAACATATGATAAATGTTTGCATTTATTATATCAGGCTTGGGCTAAAGTGGTTTAATCCAAACTTCTTTACCTCCGATATACTCCACGTAAAAACACGTTTCCACCAAATAAACCACGGTAGTTTCCCCCGGACCATCTTTACATAATTAACCTCCTCGTTACTTTAATCTTTGATATGTATTTGCGCCCTCCATCCAACCTTTGAATTTTCCACATTGAGATTTGTGCCCATGATTTGAGTGATTTCATAAATTAAATATTGGATTAAATCTTAATATAAATATAAAAATATTTATATTAATAATAAAAAACCTCTTTTTTCTATTTTCGAAGGACTTTGGACATATTAGGATTAACACATGACTTTGTGGATAGGATAAGGGTGCTTAATAAAAGGCATATTTTTTATTTTCAACAGGAATACGAAAATAAGGGTAAAAATGAATGAAGTGATGGAACTAAGGGATTTAGATAAGAATTAAGGCTAGGTATAAGCTTGGGATATTTGCCAAATTTTGACTCATGGAGTACATGACTGTTTTGGATGATCCATTGGGTGAAGGATTTAGGTGATGGGAACTTGATAGAGATGGCGAAAATTTTAGAAAATCTGAGTGGAAAAATAACACAAGGACAAGATGCTTTGGAAAAATAAAATGCAAATCAGCAGGTGATAACACCATCAACTTTCGATATTGGGAGTTGGAAAAAATGGTTTTGAGTAGACCGATTTTCACCCTGATGTACCTCTGAGGGTGCCATGCATCCACGAACAAAACCATAATGGTTTCCCTGTCCCACCTTTGAATAATTATCTTATGCACTGCTTCATTCCCTTTATATGTGCCTTAGCCGTTGATACAGCCTTCTTCAAGATTGACGGTCCACCGAGTTATACCTTTTGTGCCTTCGCTATATTTTTCTATATGTCGCTGGGTATAGCCCAGTCCCCCAAACTATCATACTTCCATAGTGATATAGCATTTCGCTAAATTTCTGAAATTTGGATCCTGATCTGAAAATTGTTATGCTGATAACATTGGCTCCAACTGGGGATGGTATCCTCCCTACGAGGTAGAAAAGAAATCATAGACTCGGTGCCTGATCCATTGGGTTTCTCTCAAAACATGTGTGTGCACCCTGCTCCGTCTTGTCACCAGTGTCTGCTGAAAACCAAACTATGCACACTGCTCTCAACTGGATACTGAAAACTAGATACACTGCTAAAATCTGACTATACATACTACTGCAAATCCAAACTGAAAAATGCTTGACCAACAATCTTATTCGCACACTCCTAGTTACTCTAAAACTGCTGAAATGAATACTCAATCAAGTGATACTGAAGTGCCAATGCAACCAATCAAGCAATTGGCTTCCTGATTTTTCTGCGCTCACATCTCTCTTAAGCAAGTAGACAAATGTAAATAATGGCAGCTGAAAACAAAACTTGAATCCAAAACTTGAACTTATGAATGAAACAAACTCTCCTTCACTGAAGACTGTAATAATATGGCTACAGGATCTTGAAAACCATGAAAAACCATTTCTTCTTGATGAGCAAAAACATAAAGACAAGCCTCTTTCATAAGTTTTTGTTGTTCTTGCTCTATTTCTTCAGTTCTGAGAATATTTTCTAATGAAATTGCAGCAATAGGTTTATCTACTTCTCCATGCATATCGGCAAAAAAATTCATACCTTATTGAACATATTCAAATATGACAACCATATTATGTGCATCCTCTTGTTCATCAAACAATTCTAATTTGGTTTCATTAAACTTCTGGAAATTCGCTTGAGGACTGTCATTTTGACTTTCAAATGAATTAATAGAAATAAGTTCTTGCTCATAATCTTCTTGCAAATGTGAAAATCTAACAACATGCACTATTTCATAGTCTAGAGTTCCCATGGATGCATTTTCAAAACCATGATTTTCAAATGAATCAAATAAAACCACTGCCTCTTCATTATCTTTCTGTATTTCTGATTGAAAAATGGCATATGTTGTTTTGTTGTTTTCCTGAAGCTCTATGTCATTTGTTTGTTCATTGTTGGAAGTTTCCATAGTTGTATTTTCATAATCCTCATCCATGTCTAGGCCACTTAGAATTTGAACAACCATATCATTCATAGGGGGAGAAAGACAACCTTGAAACACTTTGTCTTGCAGAAAATATTGTTGAATATATTCATCAAGTTTAGGGGAAGGAAAATGACTTTCAGCAACAAATTCTTGATCAGTTTCACCTTCAACCAAAAGGATGGGCTACTATTTGTTGTTGGGTTGAATATTCATAAAGGGCTTCTATGATTTCATCATTCATACACTCTTCATTTCCAAAAACATTTTCAAGGTACTTAATGAAATGTTCACAAAATTCAAAACAATCTTCAAACACCAAGGATGAAGAATTAGATTCTCCATAATTCTCAAAGAATGTCACATGGAAATCTTTAAGAGAGTATAAGTTGCCTGGTTTTAAACCTTCATACCATGATCTTTCTTTCCCCTCTAAAGTAGCCATAAACATTTTCATCAAACAATCTTCATGAAATTCAACCCCCAGCTTATATATGTGCATGTGAAATCTAATCAAGTGCAAGGTAGCATCATTTCCTTTCCCATCTTCAAATTTAGGCAAATATTTTTGCCAATTTATGTGAGGAATACGATTTGGAAAGCCAGGAATATGAGATCGATTCATTGGAGCATACCTTGGAAATATTGAACTCATCTTCGGAAAGTGGAGCCGCCAATGATGTTTTGGAAGATGGATTCTGCATTGAGAGTGGAGTCGCCAGTGAAAATTCAAATTTCTAGATTCTTCTACCAGTGGAATCACCTTCAAACTGATTTCTGATGTGTGGAGTCCCTAGAGAAGGAATATAGCCAATATGTGCCTAAGTGTCTGTTGCTCTCAGACCTTAGAACTCAACCATGTTATTCTTCCCAGGGAAAATTTTTCAATTTCTTCCCCGACAATGGCGCCAGAATGTTAACACTCTGTAAATTTTGTCTAGATGAATAGACAAACAACAGAGGTAACTATTTCAACCAGCTTTAGAGCTGAGGCACTAGCCTTCTCAACTCAAAGAGGGATCTCTCGTGTCACTGGGTATATATATGGAAATCGGTGGCTAGATTTGGTTTGTTTTGGGGTTTTTTATAAATTTTGTTGGGCAAGAAGAGGAGGGACACATAGGGCTATGGAGTCAAAATTCTGAAATTGAATGAAAACAATGATCAGTCGATAGAACTCTCCAGAGGATAAAAACTAAATGAGGTAATGAATCTGAGTTGTAACTTAAAATAAATCAGAGTGGTAAGAGGAAAGAGGAAACAAATAACTGCATCAGCGCATTACAAAAATGAATTCTAAATTAGCTAAGAAGAAACATACAAAGTGTAAATTGCTTAAGCCAAGAGCATCAAATGATGAATTCTGGGCCTTTAACTCTCCAATTTATACAGAATAAAAATGTATATGGAATAAAAGATCACAGGAAACACATACAATGAGTGAAGACAAGACTCATATCACCACCATTAGAATCTTTTCATAGAGACTTCAAAGCTGCTACATATGTATTCAATTCAGCCCCGGAAAATTACAATGGAGTCTAGAACCACCAGAATTGTGCCCTTGCACTTCTTCCCATTTAAACCTTTTGCATGGAAATAAGCATTAATGTCTTTAATTTGTAAAACATAAATTTTACCTCTGTAAAACAATTTCACCGTGAGGAAGAATTTCTTTTATTGGAAATTCCATAATCATTATTGAAATGTACTCCTAGAAAAATGTCGCATGGAAAACATATGATAAATGTTTGCATTTATTATATCGGGCTTGGGCTAAAGTGGTTTAATCCAAACTTCTTTACCTCCGATATGCTCCACGTAAAAACACGTGTCCACCAAACAAACCACGGTATTTTTCCCTGGTTCGTCTTTACATAATTGACCTCCTCATTACTTTAATCTCCGATATGTATGTGTGCCCTACATCCAACCTTTTAATTTTCCACATTGATATTTGTGCCCATGATTTGACGTGATTTCATAAATTAAATATTGGATTAAATATTAATATAAATATAAAATATTTATATTAATAATAAAAAACCTCTTTTTTCTATTTTCAAAGGACTTTGGGCATATTAGGATTAACACATGACTTTGTGGATAGGATAAGGGTGCTTAATAAAAGGCATATTTTTTATTTTCAATGGGAATACGAAAATAAGGGTAAAAATGAATGAAGTGATGGAACTAAGGGATTTAGATAAGAATTAAGGCTAGGTATAAGCTTGGGATATTTGCCAATTTTTGACTCGAGGAGTACATGACTGTTTTGGATGATCCATTGGGTGAAGGATTTAGGTGATGGGAGCTTGATGAAGCTGGCAAAAAAGTTAGAAAATCTGAGTGGAAAAATAACACAAGGACAAGATGCTTTGGAAAAATAAAATGCAAATCAGCAGGTGATAACACCATCAACTTCCGATATAGGGAATTGAAAAAAATGGTTTTGAGTAGACCGCTTTTCACCCCGATGTACCTCTAAGGGAGACACACGTCCATGAAAAAAACCATAATGGTTTCCCTGGCCTGCCTTCGAATAATTATCTTATGCGTTGCTTCATTCCCCGATATGTGCCTTAGCCATTGATCTGGGCTTCTTTAAGATCGATGGTCCATCGAATTACACCTTTTGTGCCTCTGATATATTTGTCTATATGCCACTGGATATATCTCGGTCCCCCAAACTATCATACTTCCACAGTGATATAGCATTTCGCTAAATTTCCAAAATTTGGATCCTGATCTGAAAATTGTTATGGTGATAACAACAAGATTTTTTTAATTTAAAATATTGATGATTGTGTTTGACTGTCCACTATGTATGTTTTATGAATATCATGCATTGTAGCAGAGATAGGCATAGGCTCTGTGACAGGATGGTATCATTACAATTTAATTATTAAATGAAATTGAGGAATGAAATCAGGCATGATTTTGTGTCTGTGTTGATTAAGGAAATAATTCATGGATAGTGGTTGAGGTTTGGTGCAGAACATAGCGGAAATAAGTGACAGTGTGTTCATTTGGGAATTGTTTTAAAAGATTAAGTGGACAAATGAGAAGAAACATAACTCTTCTATAGGTTTTTGTGGAAAGCATATTGTTTTGTTTTGATAACACTATGTTAATGATTTAATTGCGAACAATGAGCAAGTTAATACACAAAATTGATTGAATTATACATAGTAGTCGTTTAATTGAGCACAATAATTACTTGGTTGGTGTTGGATATTTTGCGTTGGATATAGAATGGTTTTATGAATTACTTAATTAATTTTATGAACAACATCCGTTCTCTTTCCTACTATTATTTCACTTTTCGCTAATTACAATCCCATCGCCTTCCCATATCCATTTTTCACTCCCTGTTCCTAAAATTTAATTATAGTTAAGAGAATTTTGTATTGTAACAGATTGAAATCGTAGTTTCTTGGATGGATTACAGTGACATGTTCCTTGGTTTACATTACAGTTGACTATGTGTTGTCGGTGAGCAGTAACCATGATTTTTTTCCCGCTCATTTTAACATGTTTTGCTCAATACAAACCCCTCGCATATCCCAAAACCTTTTGTTCACCCCCTACTCATTGACAATAGTTAAGCAATTGGTATGGATTGGTTGCATGAGTCTGATATGTTGTTGAGCCAAGATTTATTTCATATTTTTAAGGAGTTGTCATGTATGGTTGTTAAAAGAACTATTTGTTAATCAATCATGCATGCAGGAATGATATTTTTTAGCCAAGGTATCCATGGGAGAGGTAACCGAGGAAGAGGTAATTGGAACAGGGGCCCTAGAAGGCCAAGATTCTCCATTCACTTTGATGTTGAATCGCAAGAGTTAGGCCAACTATTTCAGGCTGGGTTTCTCAATTGGATTGGGAAAGGAATGATCCAACCTAGGCCTAAAAGGCCTCCCTTCCAATCTCCACAAGCCCCTCTTATTCTCGTTCCCCCTCATGTCTCATTGCAACCCAAGGTTCCTGAAAATGACAGATGGCAAGAGATTGTCCACCCAAAAGTATCCCAACATCATGGCTAGCTCAATTTGTCTTTACCTGCTCCCCCTCCTATCAATCATATTTTATGAGCTACCCATGTCCACTCACCAGTTCAATCCTCCCATGCTAGAAAAAATGTTAAAACCGAGGCCCACCATGCCCCTAACAAAGGAAAAACCATTGCTTCCCCTTGCTCACCCTCCAATGGCTCTGATAAATCCATGTCCTCCTGGATGCATTTAAGGGACGATTGTTCTCATGTGATCAGCGAGATTAGTCCTAAAGGCTCAGCACAACCAAAGGAAAATTCAGAGAGATCAAAAGGTGACAACAACAACAAGGGGAAGATTGCATCTCAAAGTGGAAAATGTGGATTTTAAATTTTATTTTATTTATTGTTGATAACAATTGACTTCAGAAGTTTTGGACAACATGTTTTTTTTTTATATATATGAGAATATATTTTTGAAAATAAATTCAAATATCAATGAGATAATTGTCAAACATGAATGTGATGATGGGAGTCACAAGGAGGGATGTTTTGTTTAATTGACTAGTTATTTTATGATTCTTAAGAGCTAAAGGGGAGTCACAAGGGGTCCCACCTACTAGTTATTATTTATTTAAAACCCTTATTATGATTTATTATTTTTCCCCCTAACTAAAATGTTGGTTGATTTTTCAGTTAACTTAACTAATGAAGTAGTTCAACTTCTTCAACCATTTCTAATTTTCTTAAAGGAAAAAGGAAAGGGAGGAACAAGAGAAGGATAGAAGGAGAAGCATACTAAGGTTTTCTCTTTGCGTTTGTGTTGAGATAGTTCAGTTTTCATTCATTCCTTAATTGATCATAAGCCTAATTCTTTTTTATGATAGCAAGGTCTTATTGTAGACAACAAGATTTAGGGAAGAATTACATCATTCAGACACTTGTTTTTCAGAGGTGTTGATCTATATTTGATAGTCTGTGTAGACTTGTTTGTTTGTGAATTAGTTTTCATGACTGACAAAGGCTATTGTGCAAAGTCGAGTGGGAAGAAATATGGGGCAAGTTGATCCATATTTTAGTGTTCAGTTTTTTATTTTCTGTCAAAGGTCCTTTTCTATGTTTCATCGGGGATGTCTAAGTTTGTCTTTGGTCCAAAACTTCTTGAAGAAATTTTGTAAAGAGAATGACTATTTTATGAATTGGAATGAAATAAAGGATTGCTTTATGTCTCATCTGTCTTGATTGTCATATTGGTGTCTTTACTTTTTTCTCTACATTTATTTCAGCAACTGTTATATTCATAAAATTATATAAATAATGAATTTCCAGCAAGCTTTTATTCATAAAAAGACTAGCCTAAGCAGTTGTAATCAATACTTGTGAGTTAGGATATTATTTTTGTTGGCTATAAACATAGGTTGACATTCCCATCCATTTTTCTTTAGCCAAGTAGAATGTGAAAATGCTTGAGTAAGATCATTTCATATATTTTCCTCAACAATCCTCTTGGACTAGAACCATGGCTATGGTAGACTCCGAAGCAACCAAGTATAAGAAATAATCTCGACTATAATCGGGGGGAAATAAGAGTGGTGTACGGGTTAAGGAAAGTTTCAAAGCTTCAAAGGCTTTGTTAGCGGTGTCATCTCATACAAAATCATGATCCTTCTTAAGAAGTCAAGTGAAACCTTTCATTAGTTCAACATAATTGGGGATGAATCGACGTAAAACATTTTCCTTCCCTTGCAAACTTTAGAGTTGGCATAAGGGAGAAGGAGGAAAATTGAGAATAGCTTCAACCTTCAAAGGATACACCCTAATCGCATGTGTAGAAACGATAAAACCAAGAAGTCGTCCAGACTCCACACAAAAAACAAACTTATGTGGATTCAATCGTATAAGATAATATCGCCAGCATAGGAAAATGACTTGTAAGTGTGTCGAGTGATCTTGGTGACACATGGAATGTATCGGTAAATCATATAGGTAAGGTTGTACAATGTGCTTAATATCATGAAAAGCATAAGACATAGTTCGTTGAAAAGTCACACCAACATTCTTGAGACCAAAAGGGAGTTTCCACTATGCGAAGGTTCCCCAAGCGCAAATAAAAGTAGTCTTATTTTGATCTATGGGTAAAATATTGATTTGATTATAGTCGGAGAATCCATCCATCAAAGAGAATATTTCAGTCCTGGCATAATTGTCAATGACCTGCTCAATGAAAGGGGTTGGATAATTATCTTTGGGACAAGCCCTGTTGATATATATATAATCAACACAAACACGGATTGTGTCTTGTTTCTTTGTAACCGGAACAAGATTAAACACCCAATCAGTCAACACTACAGGGTAGACAAAAATGACTTTAAGAAGTTTTTCAACTTCGAGTTTAATAGCAGCATCTTTGCATGGATGAATTGGGTGAAGTCTCTGTCGAATGAGTTTAGCGTCCGAGTAAGTCTTAATCTCATGTACAACAATATCTCGATCAATTCTAGGCATCTCTTCATAACTCCATGCAAAAATGTCATGAAATTCTTGGAAAAGGGCCTTGTAAATTTGGATCTCATCAGGAGAACACGAGGCATCGATATGAACATTTTACACGATTCCAGGTGTAATCAAAATATATAGAGGGATGGTGGGTGAAATATTTCCCAAGTTCCCTTTATACAAAACATCATGTGTTGGTTCAGGAACAGAGGAAACAGTAATGACAGTAGACGGATTCGAAATCCATTAGTAACTCTCAACAGTCTTGGGTTCCAGGAAGACAATGGAATGATGATGCCCATCATCCAAAGGGGTGTCGTCCATGGAAATAATTTGCATGATCATCTCATTGGTGTAAAATACCACGTGAAATGGATCAGAAGACGTATCGAAAAGAGAACGAGGAGAAGGAGTTGTCAATTGAATATCTTGATAAGCCAATTCTACCGGACTTAAAGGCATTCAGTCACCATAACGAAAACAGTCGTCAAAGTTAGGTACTATCCAAGGGTCATAAGACTAAGGGTTTTCATCAAAAGTGGTTGAAATCATGTTAATCAAAGCTACAAAATGAGGAGGAACAATGGGTGGTGGAGTGGGGAAGGTACCCATTAACGATGAATTCTTTAAAAGACTCACATCGACATTCTCATAACTAGGAGGTGTTTTTGTAATGAAAGGAACGTTACTAGTGAGTGAATCAGAACTAAAGAAGGCGAGTTGATCTATGGTAACAACTTTTCCTTGGTGAGAGAAACATATCACACGGAAAAGAGTATAAATAACTATGTGCATAGAATCAATCTAATTATGGCCAAGTAGAAGGTTGTAATCGAGAGGTGCATCAAACACCTCAACCTCAATAGTAACCACTTTGCCTTATAATGAAATAGATAATGAAGGAAGTGTTGGGTATGTGTTATATTCTTTGCACAAGTAGTAGTGTCTGAGCGCCTGCGCCAGGCGCGCAGGGGGGTTAGAGGGGGGGTGCAGGGGGGTGGAGCCCCCCGCGCGGGGGTTTAGGGGCAGCGCCCCTGAATTTTTTTTTATTCAGGCCGACATATTTTTTCCAGGCCGACATATTTCCGGGACGACATATTACTGGGATGACATATTTCCAGGACCACATGATATTAGGTGGTTTTTCGGCACATGGTTTTTTTGCCGATGGTTTTCTATTTTCGGTTAAGGAATTAGGGTTTTGGACTAATCCAGGTCATTGGGTTAGGGTTTTGGATGCCGCTGGCTCCTATATGTATATTGTATTGTAAACAATGTAAAACAATGTATGAATATAATA
>SNQJ01S0015209.1:0-25007 GCA_010110895.2 Picea sitchensis
AACTAAATTAATTATCATTAATTATTTGTTCATAATTGTCAATGGTTATTTAATTATTAATCAACTCTTTAATTATGTGAGTAAAGAATTAATAGGGTTGATGATTTAATTTATTAAAACTTACGAATATGAGTGGGATAACAAACATTAAATAAAGGATAAGAAGCATTAAATAAATGGGAAAAGACATTAAATAAGAGGATAAGGTAATAAATGTAAGGATAAAGGAGTAAATGAAGGGAAGCTTCCAAGTGAAGGAGGGATAAGGGGAAAGGAGTTGGAGGGGAGGATTATTCTACTGGAGTTGGCCATAGATTTTGGGGAGCTCAGGATTGGTGGTGAAATTTTGAGTGGAACTCCGACACAAGGTAACCTGGGGTTGTTGGGGTTTTGCTTCTGAGGGCCGATGTCCATTGATATCCCTGGCTAGGAGCTACCTAGTCTACAGGAGGACTACAGGGTAGTGTTTTCCAGAGCAGAAGGAAAGCTGCTGACAAAGGGATGACTATCAAAGATCGACTTAGGTATTTATCTAAAATTTATGCATTGTGGTATTATGTTAGAAAATTTATTATTCATTGTAAAATTTAAGCTACAGAAGTTACTATAAAAATCACTGTGTTATTAAATTATTGTCTTAGTTTATCAAAAATAAATTGATGTAAAATTAAATCCACCATTACATTTGTTCAATATTAGATTGTAATGCTTGTATTATTTCCTTGTACTTGAGCAACCAACAAGTACCTCATTTGTCCACGAGAGTCAAACTTTCCTATTTTTCCATGTTCTCTTTGATATAACATTTGCTTCCAAAAATTTTGAAGTGCTTTTACGCTTGTCGGTCTTCCTTTCCATAGTTCATATGGAGTTTTATCACTATTTACATTACTGCTTGAATGTAAACTGTTGTATGCACTCCCTGTGTCCAAAAAAATATCCTTCAATTTTGAATCCATTAGCATTGTTCTGTTTACTTTGTACTGCCTTTGTTCTTTCTTTCAACAACTCATTCTCGAGTTGTCCTAGCAACATAGAATTGCCTTTTATTCCATGATTGTTGCAAGAGTCCATAAATTACTTGAGGTGAACTCTCCTCCATTATCGATCTCAAACATTTGATTCTTGAGTCCATTTCATTTTCAACCATTTCCCTTGTAGATCTTGAAGTTTTCAAAGCTCAATTTATTCTTGAGAAAGCAAACTATAGTCATTCTTGTATAATCATCAACTAATAACATAAAGTATCTTTTCATCTTAACTTTATAAGCTGTGGGTCCAACTAGATCAATATGCTAAATTTCTAGGGTCTTGTCGTTGAATATTCCTTTGATTTGAACCCCGTATTTGTTTTATTTCCTTGTTGGACAATGCTTTACAAAAGTGTTTGTTGGTTTCATGATATGAGGCATTTCTCTACTACTTTCTTGCCGACTTTGACAAGGTTATCAAAATGCATGTGACCTTTATGCCAGCCAACTTTCATCTTCCTTTCCTAGACAACACTTTTCATTTCCAATTTCACTTAACACATATATGTTGCTTGAAGTTCTGTAACAGATAATCAATTCCCTGAACCTTATTTTTCTATCTCACACTTTTGTGAATCGAAGTAACTTTATGACCGACCTTTGGTCACACATTTGACTCCACACTTAGAATATTATGTTTCATATATTCCAGTAGTAGAACATTTTCTACCTTTTCATTCTTATGTTTCCAATTGACCTGTGCTTCTTCCAATGATTTTGGTTGAATCATCATTTATGAAGAAGACCGATCCATCTCTTTCCTTCGTAATGTAAAAAACTCATTCAGATCAATTCGCCATGTGTTTTGAACACCCATTATCAACAACATACCAACCATGTTTCTATGCATTAGCTTGTAGAACCCAGTGTACTCTTCTTCATCGTTATATTGATCTTGCTTTCTTTATCCATGTCCTTTTCCTCGTGGTTCCCGCTTGTGACTGTTGTTATTCTATCGAGGTTCTTTAGGAGGATTACTCCCTGCACTCTTTGGCCATGTGTCCAAAAATTCCACATTTGTAACACATTCTACTTCATTTCTCAAAGATTCAAAACTATTGTAACTTCTTCTCTGTGTTTCACTAGGCCTTCTGGAATTGTTATCTCACAATTCACATCTTTTGTGTCCAAAATCATTACATGCATAAAATAAACCAAAAACTATAATTTGATACCTGGTAGTTTAAGACCTTATGAAAGGAGGTTCTCTTAAGAATCCTTCTTCTTCTTGGAGGCTTGATCACCGTTGTTGATTATGAAATTTCACCTTCTGCGGAGGAGTGTCCTTGGAATCTTCCTTGTATATCTTCATCCCTTGATTGCTTCTCAAGATAACTTCTTGGATATGTTACGCTCTGTTGTTTTGAAGCTTTATCCCTTTTCATCCGACAATCCAAGTCCAACAGTCAAATGAGATTTTAATGCTGATAATGTCATCCAAAAATTGATCTATTCTACATATTTTTCTTGAATAACTTTATTAGTTGCAGGACAACTCGCCTCAAGTTTCCAAGGATCTTGTCCTTTTATTCTAGTTGTTATTAGAGTGCTTCTTCACTATTTTATCTTCTTCATTTTGAACCTTCAATTTGTTATCATTTGTTCTAGTTTTTGAGGTAAGTTATTTCTGTCTAGTTTTTCTTGTAGTTTCTGTTTTTCTTCTTTCTCTTATGATAACTTCTATGACACACATTAATTTTCTCCTCAAATAGTCAACTGCCTCTTCAATTTCTCTTCTGACTTCATATTCTTCTTGGCTTCTTCATATTCTTATTCTATCCCTTCCTCATCGTAGCCTTCACTCACGTGAATAGAACTCTTCCTATTCATCACATCACTGACTTCTTCTTCATCCGATGATGAGATGTTTTGGTGCATAAGTTTTTCTTGAGTAGCCTTTGTAGTTGTTTTTGCCTTTATATGTTTGTTTGCCTTTTGAGTAACTCCTCACTATTTCTTTTTCTATGAGGACATTTGTTAGAAAAATGACCACACCATCACAATTAAACAAATTAAAGAAAGCTTACCCCTATACCTACCATCTATGGGCTCTCTTTATTCAAATTTTTATCTAAGTTGGCCACTTCTTCATCATCTTCCTAGATGTCATTGTTGCTACTATATTCTTTCTTTTTTTTCTTTCTTTTTCTTGATCTTTGGATTCTTTGAAGGTTGTTTCTTTTACATCCTGATTTTCCGCTGCTCAGCCTCATTTCATATGCTCAAGATTCTATGCGCCTATCCATGCTATCGAGTTTAGATCCTGAGCATTTCTAGTGTTGATATCTTAGGCTTAAATCTCATAGAAGAGATATTAGTACCTTTGAACAATTACTACAGATTCTTTGATTTCTTCTCCCACCTATGATCAGATTCAATCGCTTCATTGACTAGTAACAAGTAGGCTCTAATGACTGCATATTCCTTCATTTTTAGTAGTTCTTAACCAACTCCTATAAGTTTGAAGCTTTGTAACTTTGAATTTTGTATCTTCTTCATAAATATTTCAAGCTTGTCCCAAAATCTCTTTAGCGATTTACAATGTGCAACTTTGTGAATACCGTTTCACTAATAACTGCCATTCAGAAGTGCATTTAAGGGCTTCTAAATTATTCCCCGAAGTTTCACTACTATTTTTTTGGTGGAACTGTTGGTGTTGTCTATACATCTACAATTGATTGCCAAATTTCAAACTGTTGTGCTTGTATATATAGAGTCTTTTTCATCCTATGCTCCAAAAAAAACATACCTTATGTCCATCAAACTGTGGTATTCCATCTTTATACAAGTTTTTTCTCTCCATGATCTACCTTTTCAATGGTTAAACTGATTAAGCAACCAAGCCTGATACTAAATTGTTGGATTTCACTGAGAGGGGGGTGAATCAAGAAGCAATTCTAAACATTTTTAACCAAATAATATAGTTTTATGTCAATGTAGAATTGTGATCCAACATAATGAGCAATGAACAAATGAACACCACACATATATAGTACACCGTTGTTTTTATGTGGAAACTCAAAGTGGGAGAAAAACATGTAATGTTTTTCTTATATGTCTTGAAGAATTCACATTCATTGTAAGCACCAAATACCTTTGTTTTCAAGATGCAACTAAAAGGAGGCTCAAACCCCTAGTTTTTTTAGTTACAACTGAGGAAGCAGTCCAATCCCACTGCTAAAACTGGCAGGAGGCTAAAACCCTATGTTCTTTCTGGTTAATAACGGTGAAGGTGATGGGCAACCACCTGTCATTGCCCTGCCCAACCACCTTGAAGTAGAAGTGGAAATATGGAACCACTGTCACACTGTCACTTTGAGATATACTGTTGTAAATCTTTAATCAACCTGTACCATTAACATGTGCCAACATGTACCAGGCATCAACCATGCATCAATCTATATCTCAACCTGTAATCAACTCCAGACAAAAAACAAGTGTATCAACCATGCACCAAACTGTACTCAAACAACTTGTAATCAGTTCCTGTACTATAAAAAGTGCATCCAACCATGTACCAAGTATGTACCAATTATAAAATAACTACCATCAAATATGACCATCAATATGTACCAACATCATCAACTATACACCTCATGTGTAAAGCAATCCCATCAACTACACATTTGTCTAAACTATGTACTCAACATGTACCTCAACCAAAAATCCTCATCATCTCTGTCAACCAAATTTAATTTGTAGCTCTTTAATAATCTGGTGTATATAATCACATTCTTGCAACCTTCCTTAACTCTTTAACAACAAGAGACTAGAATTTTCATCAAACTTTTCTTTAGTCTCACATGTCTAGTTTTGGATTAGTCAACAACCCTAACTTGAAGTAATCATAACTTTGTACTTGTAATATATAAAGATATGAAACTGATCCAAAATGTCATTCATTTTGTTTTATGCAATTCCTCTAGGTTTCACTACTTGGAACCTCTCAGAAAATGAGTTATAGAAAAAATGGCATACCTTGCTGAATTCTGACTTATTCTAGAGAGCGACCTTGTAGAGCGTGCCCCGCACGAAATATTTGTTGAATGGATCTAAAAATGTTACACAACATACTATAGACTATACCCTAACCAACACATTTTGTCTCACTAAATTTGTATCTTTTATGAAGAATTTATGATGTTTTTACCCGAAACACTTGTTTTTGACTAGTTTCAGGACTAGCCACAAACCCTATTTTCCATGGAATGTAACTCTCAAAATACAATGACCCACATGCTGAATTTTTTACCAAAGATACTTGGATATGTTTTCTAAATGGAATAGAAATTTCACAGTCTGAATCATTATATAAAAAATGTTATAGCGAAAATGGTGAGATGACCTGTAAATAACATACCTTAGAAAACACCATCAAAAGAATTTATCCTTCCTTGCATTTCGGCCTTATTTTCTTCATATTCCCTCAAAAATTCGGCTTAGATATCCCTGGTTACCTCAGACACCTATAGATATTCAATATGCTCAAGTGTTATTAAAATGAGAGAGCCTTGTCTCTTATTTATACTCTCCAAGTAGCTTCCTTAAAAATATCTTCTAGGTCACTTTGCCCACTTTCCTTATTTTAGGGTTAACCCACTTCTAATGTCTCCATTAAATTTATTATTGAAATAATTTATTTTGTATTCACTTTGAATTATAATACACTCATCACTTCACTTTATTATTTACCTTTTAAAATGTCTAAACTACATGGACTAATTTGACCTTTTGGGCTTCTAGATGACATATGAGGGTCCTCCAACTTCGTAAGGCCATAACTCTCAAATTGTGAGGAGTTATGTGACATTGCACATACCACCGGAAATGGAATGACATGTACTATCCATATAGAATAGTATTATCTTAAAATATAGAAAAAATCATACTGTTATCCATCGAACAAACTTGAGTCCATTACCCAAACCTGGGTTCTCCAACTTCACATGGTCATAACTCTCTAACCGTGAGGAGTTATGTGATGTTCTACATACTAACAAAAATGGCATGACAAGCACTATCCATCTAGGATAGTTTCCCTGACAAATTCATTGTCCTTCATCTTATTATTCCACAATTAAGCATGGGTTTTCTTACTCCACAAAGCGTCTTCACATGAGGGCTTTCACCATAAGAGGACCACTTTGGAGTTCATCCATATTTACTTCTTATCAACCATGACAAAACAATAATGAGTCATATTTACATCAAACAATATTGGGTTCATTATACAAACATTTGTGCTACGGGGCTTTATTCAAGGGTTAACATCAATAACAACCAACCTTAATCAACATTATATACTATCCTTTTTAATGATAAATTTATAAATTTAAAATACATTCAAAATGCATCATGCATATTATATTTAATTGTTTCATAAATGTTTTTTTTTATATAATTGTGATGCAAACGTAAAAGAGAATAACTTCAAATAAATAATACACATTATATGTTATCCTTTTTACTGATAAATTTATAAATTTAAAATACTTTCAAAATGCATCAATTGTATTGCATTGTTTCATAAATAAGTTAATGTCAGGATAAATAAGTTAATGTCAGGATGAATTTATAAACTTAAAATATTTTCAAAATAGATTAACTTTATTATATTTAAATGTTTAATAAATAAATTAATATTTTTAAATATTTAAAAATATACATTATATTTTATTATATAATGGTTTGGTAAAAATTTTAAATCTTCGTTTTAAACTTTACACAATTCCATTATCTAGATAGTCAGTTTTTTCTCTTGCAGAGTCAGTTATTTTTCTTTCTTTTGTTGTGGATGGTTTATATTTGCCTTACTTCTGATCCTTAGTACTTTGAGGGTGTACTCCTCTCTTTTGAATCCGATTCATATTATGTATTTTTTTGGATGATGCCAAAAGAATTCTATGTATTGAGAATAAGACATAGTTATGTATTGATGCCAACTCTTAGTTTTGTTTAGAAGTTTATAAGGACAATTGTATGAAAAATATTTATATTTTTATGAATAGAAATTTCATGCAGAATAATATATTATCAAAATACAAGACAATACTAAATACTATATAATTAGGAAAAATTATAAATAGAAAAATTCTTTTAATAATATAAAATTCTTTTTAACAATAATTTAAAATAAAATAAAATAATATACTAAAATTTTAAAAATTAAACTTAAAATTAAAATAATATACTAAAACTTTAAATAATAAACTTTATTGTAAACACATAATTATATTATTTTTAATAAAATTAGATAATTTAAATAGAAATAGAACTACATAGAATTAGTAAAAACATAATTATAAGTAGAAAAACGCTACATGCAGTCCATACACATTGTAATAAACATAAACTTTTTAGTGATATGAAATGATTATAACATGAAAATAAGTTTTAGTAGGTTAATTTTTTTTTAATCTCTAATAAGTTAGATGTATATTTAATCAGTTTACATGTGCGAAAAACTATGTCAATTTCATTATATTGTGATTGATTGTGAATTAAATTATGGACATAAACTTTAGTTTTGAATAAAGGAAACTACATAACATTCAAATGATTTGATTATTTAAGATGAATGAAACTTTAAATAACATGAAATAGATATATTTTTCCTTTTCTATTTGTTTGTTTTCATTATATATTATTATTTGTCCCTTTATTTTGTATGATATAATAATTGTATTATACAATTTGTACATGTTTGATTTTTTATTTTTCTCTTTCAATTTTTTTTTAATGTAAACCAATTAATACAAATATCACAATTAAAAATATATTATTATTTGTCCCTTTTATTTTGTATGATATAATAATTGTATTATACAATTTGTATATGTTTGATTTTTCTCTTTCAATTTTTATTTTTTAATGTAAACCAATTAATACAAATATCACAATTAATTTTTTTTTTTTAATGTAAACCAATTAATACAAATATCACAATTAAAAAAATCCATGAAGAAAATAATTTTAAGATTAAAATTGATAACACACTTTCATCCTTTTAATATATTTATGGTGGAGAATTTTACTTATAAAATAATTTGGAAAGAATAAAAATTTATGAAACATTATCACACCAAAATCTTTATAAATTCAAATAAAACAATTGTATATAAAGAATCCAAGTTGCATGTAGGTCACACTTGCGCCAAATTTTCAATTATACTATAGAGGTGACATAGTTCCTGTGGATTAAAATATTTTAGTGAGTGAAGTCTATCTCTCTCCTTAGAAGGATATGTTCTCTTTACCTACGTTTATGATTCTTATGCCATGACTCCCTCAACCGAAGGAGGAGGTTGCGGTGAAAAAGTCACGTGAAACCAAGCTGGGTAATGGGAAGACATGGCACAACTTCATTAGTATATCTTGAGAGTGGTAGGATGGACAAAGGGTTTCATAGGGATGTGAGATTTTTTTAATATGTAGAGTAATCAATAAGTGATCACAATTATTTAGGTGAGGCTTAGGTTCAAATTACGCTCCCTATCACTATAATCCCTAATCTAGTGTTAACAATTAGCAAGTCACAATAGGTCAACAACCTCCCTTAAACCTCAAGCTAAGTTTTTTTTTTCTTTGGGTTAATGCATTAGTCTCCCCCTTAAACATAACATAACCGGTCCTAACCATATTTGAGATTACTCTATCTCACATTGATTACTCTATTTCATATCCCCATTGTTAATCGAAGATTGATATGAGGACACCAGTGACTATCGTACCTATACTAGTGGTTCATTCCACAAATTGATGTATCATCCATCCCATGGCCAATGCTTCAAGATACTTGAAACCAAAGATACATGCTACATGATTACATACTAATCTATGTAGGCCTGACTCAATGAGGACTTACTAAACATTTGGGGAATACTACTTTCCTATAGCAAGGCTTACAACTTTGGACTAAAAATTCTCTCGGGTATCAGGTACAATAGATCATGAATGCCCAAATTACCACATTTCATCTCATTACAACATTTCATGTTCTCATTACAACATTTCATGTATCACGGTAGTCATGTCTATGTATATTCCTTCTTCGCTCTACTTTAATTGATTCACTTCATGTGTCTTTATCACTTCGATTCAACCACTTCGATAGAACATTAAATCTTCGAAACCATATTCAACAACCACTTCGATAGAACATTAAATCTTTGAGACCATATTCCACTTCCTAGCTAATTCTAACAAATCCTAGCTAATTTTAACAAAATCCGTATTGAGTTAGATAATCTCAATACTTTTGTACATTTTCAATTCAATACCTTTGTACATGTTCAATTCGAAGACATTGTGCCATTTTCAAGGTTTTCTTAAAATCATAGTCATCCCATGCAAGTTGAACCTTACATCGGTGATTTGACATTACAACCAAACCTTTAAAATTATAATAAAACACTTCCTTTTTTCTCTTTATGAATGTCAAAATAAATCTTACATCTTAGTTTAAAAAGTAATCCTTTAAAATTAAAATTAAAAGTCACTTCTCTTAAATAATGCCTTTTAAAATAAAAGGCACTCCACTTTTAATGTTGCTTCTCTGGCTTCACAGTTTCTTGGTCGTTTCTCATGTTTGTGTGGCTTTTCAGTTTCTCACATGCCTTATCTCCTATGCTTTTCAAAACACCCTTTTCTTTTTGCTTCCATATGGCTAGGGCTTACCAACGGCCATATCTCTAGTGGGAAGTACTGTGGCTTTGCCAGAAGTTCCAATTCGAAGCACTTCAAGGGGAACCCGACTCAGTCTCTCTCCTCTATTCATAGACATACTTCATCCTTATTTTCTAGGATTCTCTTTCCTCCGTGTGCCTCAACTTAAATAATATACATATATTATATATATTTCTCCACCAAAAAACAAAGGAATACTTCTCAAAAAAACATATCATTCAAAAAATAATCTTTGATTCTTTAAAAAAATTTAAAATTATTAACCCAAGAAGACGGTACCTTCACCAGCTTCATGCTCGCTGAACTTTTTTTTTTTTTTTTTTTTTTAAAGAGACAACGTGCATCTTCTCAGTTGTCAATCGCCATCCTTCACTCACGCAGATAATTCCACTCGTCCACTCTCTTTCGTGCTTAACATCCATGACCCTCCTCTATTTTTTTTCTACAAAAACTGGGTGTAATGNATTCTATGACATAATTCAATTTCGTTTAATCTTAGAATCTAAGAGAAGGTAAAATTCATTCCTGTCCATAATGTCATTATTACACCAGTCTAGTTTACTTTGAGCAGAAAAGATTATGTGGATAAATTCTTTCCATAAGTCTATCACTTCCCTTAACTCTCAAACTACTCCAACATACTTATATGTATGTAGGAAATATCTAAACTTAGATCGAAGGAATCTTTGAGATTCAGAGAAATAAAGCTTAGAAGGGATAGCACCTTTGAAGTGTTCAAAAGGAGGTGGAGATCGAAATCGTCTCACAAAGGTCAAGTTCAGGTGGAAGAACGCCAAGTCATTTTGGCCAGAGATCCTTGAGAAGAATGAACGAACGATGAAATTTCTTCATTCCCAAGTGTCGAAATCCCGTGGACCGTTGGATCTCGTAGATCTGTGAGGAGGTTAAGACTAAGCATCTTTTAGCATTCAGGAGCGCAGGAGGAGTAGCAACCATTGGATGAGAAGCAACAGGAGTCATTGATCTCATGCTCGAGTATCATTATTTCAGAGTTTGGGGTTTGGACTAGTAAGAGATTTTGGAGTCCCTGCATTGCGAACTTCCAGTTTGTGAAACCCCGAAAGAATTTGGACCGTTGATCTCTCAATGGGGAAGATTTCAGTCATTTCTTCATTGGTGAAAACAGAGGGGAGAGTTAGTTGGAACTCATCCCCGAAATTGTGAAAGGAGGAATCACGATTGAACAAGGACCGTCCATTCAATGGCAGATCTGGACCCTTTGTTGTCCAGGGGAAGTTTCGGACTTCGGGGATTAGAAGGAGGAGAGGTTGGAGTTGCATCGCAACTTCACGAACCCCGAAATCGTGATGCGCTCAGAGGAGTTAGCCCCAAGTCATAGGGAGTGGTCACATGGATGGAGGATAAAGGAAGAGCCAAAACCTGTTAAGCCCTTTTCGACATTTATGGACCCAGGAGTTTGAAGGGCCTAGAATCATTGCAGCCGGAGTCATGAAATCCCGAATCGGGAAACCCCAAAAAGCACTCGGAGGAATAGCCCCAAGTCATAGAACTAGTCACATGAGAAGCGAATTAAGGGAGGATCTAAGGAGCCGTTAGGCCCTAATTTAGGTTTCAAACTTTTCAAAGGACAAAGAACAAGAGGAACACATGCATCGCAAATCCCCGAATCGCGAAAAGCCGGTAGCGCTTTGACTACTGGTTGTCTGTATAGTCTGAATTTTTATTCATTGTATGGAATCTATGTATTTCCAAAGGCCCACATCTTTTAAATCACATCTCAACAAAAGAAAGGGGGCTCTAGAGTATTAAACTGTTGTATAGGTATCAAGAAATATACAAATATATGCCTATAATCCTATTAAATGTGTATCTTGGTCACGCATCAATACTTTAGTAATGTTATTACTTTGTATAGTTTATTACAGAAATAAACGAATACTCAGTCATTGTCGCTCATGTTTATACATCGACATTTCTTAGATCATTATCGTCATCTAAGGGAATCTATATAGAGAATTAAAAACAAGAAGGGAGTCTGAGATTGTCAAAGTAATAAGTTCTGCACGTTTAATTATGCTTTTAATTTCAAGGTTGGATCTTCATGACTGCTAGAACAATAGGTATAGTTTCATCTTGATTATGGTTTAATAAATGGGAAAACTCAGTTATGTGCTACGATCCTGCATATTTACCTACAAAAATATGAACATGCAAGTATATCTACCTATCTTGGGTCTCATTCTTACACACCAGTAACTTACACATCAAAGCATAGTTAACTCGAAGGATCCGATTTGTTGGAGCATGTAATTTTAAAAGGAGATTAAATACAAAGTTGATATTTCGGCATTTGGGACTTGCTTGTTACATATGCGCGAAGTTCCTTTGCTTTACTAAACCCCGAAATCTTGAACCCAGAAACCCAGAAGTGTGGGGCCCACAACCTTTTCTCATTTCACAATTTGACATTCTTATTTCATTTTGTTGTGCATCAGGTGTTCGTAAACCCCGAAACCCCGAAGTGTTGGGCCCACAGCCTTTTCTCATTTCGTAATTCGACATTTCTTATTTCATTTTTTTGGTGTGTAAGGTGTTCGTAAACCCTGAAACCCTTAAGTGTCGGGCCACAGTCTTTCACATTTTGTGATTCGACAAACAATGTGGTCTTTTGTTTTTGTGTTCGGCGTCTGCAATCGCCGAAACCCGATTGACCTCTGCTTTTCACACCATTTTGTTCTCTATGGTTTATGCCATTAAACAACAATCTAACTACATGATTTCAAATACTTAAATGTGTAAGGCCTCATGGCAGGCAGAGCTCTTAGGAAAAATCACGCTAAAATCGGCTTAATTAGTTTAATACCTTCATATACAACAATTTTTGTATAGGTCATAACCTACAGGAAAGTATAAATATACATCTATATATATGCATATTTTCGTTATCCAATTTTTGTTTACACTGTATATGTATGCATATTTTCGTTATTCAATTTCGGTTTACCATGTACACTTAAATTAGTTCTTTACAGTAAGTACCATTCGGTTGGGGAAAATTCATCCACTGCTTTTACTTTAATACAACAATCAGTTAACCCATAGGAAACTACTCTTCAGAACTTAACCAGGCATATTTTCACAACTAGTAGATTGATGGAGATTTAGTATTTACCCAACAATAAAATGAAACAAAGATAATCACATTTGATTTCGATCTTTCGTCCATAATATTACGCAATTCATTATTAACAGATGCATTATACTAGCCATTTAACAATTTTACACAGAGGAGGGTTAAGAGGACATATCTGAATTAACTCACTGGAAAACAAATGGAACAACCACATTCCTCCCAACTGTAGAATAGTGCAGCCAAATTCACTTGCCCGATTCACCCCCTAGTCTGACCATGAATCCATGAGGGTGAACTTGGAGACTCCTCCTCAGCAATATACACAATTCTAGCAGTTATCCTCTTGCCTCACACTTACTCAGCAGTGCTCAGAACAACAAGGAAGAAGAAAAATCCATTGTCTCTTTCCCCAGCATACTTGGTAGCGTCCTGCCTCCTCGCATATGTTATTTATCAATTTTTTCCTAGGTCTTTTTCCCTCCTTTGGGGATTTTCGCAGCTTTCTAAATCCCTTATTTTCAGGGGCTACCAATGGCCAAATCATTGATTTTCCACTTGTAATAATCAGCCCAAAGGTAGTTCCAACATGTTCCCCACTCATGGAATCATGGTGGTGCAGACCCCCGACCCTCGGGCCGATATCCGCTCAGGAACGTTCTAAATTCTCCTCGAGCTGAAGCAGCTCCTTTGATTCCCTGCTGGAACCTTCCATGAATCCATAGGTCCTTTATGAAACCTGCCTTGCGCAACTTGACACTAGGCGCGAGCTTCACCTTCTCCAAGCGACCATGACCTTGCCTTAGTGCAAGCACCTTTCAGAACTCGCGATCTCGCGAGTTTGTGAGTCGAAGCCCCTCGACTCTTCTTACTCCAAATGTTGATACCCAAGATGCGATATGGGTAGGCTCCCCCCCTTGTTAGCACCTTCCACACATAACCGTCGGCTAGGGCTATGTACTAGCACTACTCGCAACTCACGACTTCATGAGTTGGAGTGTTGAACCTTCATGCTCCTCCTCTGTGAATCTCCGAGATGCGAAAGTCAGCGATGAGTTGACTCCCTTAGCACTAATTGCAACTCATGACTTCGTGAGTTGGAGTGTTGGGCCTCGTGCTCCTCCTTTGCGAATCCATGAGATGCAAAAGTCATTGATGGTTTGACTCCTTCAATGTGATGAGTACACGCCACCTGTCACCTGCTTACACCTTTCTCTAGGCGTTTGTTGTTACGCCACCTGTCAACCATGGGGTCCCCACCTAGAGAATGTGCCACGTGTTCTACAATCCCTTGACGCTCGGCAATTCGCGACTTCGTAGTCAAAAGGAAATTCTTTCAACCCTCGAGCCCCCGAGATGCGATAGTCTGTGGGGTTCTGATCCAATGGTTCTTCCGTGGCTTGGATCTAATAGTTTGGATCTCCTTCCTTGCTCCTCGCAACTCGGAAGTTCACAAAACCAAGAATTTGGTCTTCCCTCCGAACTCATGAACCTCGAATTCGAAAAATGATCCAACGATGTGGGTTGAAACGAGATCAACGACTCATATTGACCCTCAGATCCTAGGTGATGGGTTTCACTGGTCTCTAACCACCTTGCAACTCTGCAAGATCCAACGAATCTAGCAACTTTGGCCTTCCTTCACAAAGGTTTCTCATCATTCGTTCACTCGTTCTCCCACCTGAACTTGATCTTTGTGAGATGATTTCAATCTCCACCTCCATTTGAACACTTCAAAGGTACTATCCCTCCTAAGTTGTTGCTTGCAAATTCAATCCTCCAAAAGGAATCTTGCTCCCACTCCTTGCGGCAACTTCCAAATAACTTCTGGTTATTTGAGTCTTCGACTTTGTGCACTCTTTGCATCAGTAGTCCTTCAACCTTCACCTTAGTTGATAAGCTCTAAGGCTTAAACTAGCCTGTGCACACCTGGTATGACTCTGTACTTCACCTGCACTTATGTTGCTATGATAACAATGGTATCTCTCCTGAGATTTCTGAGATAAACTCAGACCCTCGTCAACGCACACCTTGTGGACATTCACTGCACTCCTTGCAGGAACTTTCAGGAAGAGAAATGATTGAAACTCATTCTTCTTCTCTCTCAGACCTCATACATTCAACATGAAATCATACACACAACATAACATTGAAACAAATGCATAGCAGAGAAAAAAAAACAACTATGAACATGCCATTTAACAAATGCAAACAATAAGCATCATAACACCATGAAAATTGAGTCAAAGCTTTATATATTAACTCAAGTGTTCCTGTACATGGGTTCTTCTCTACAGCTCCCTGCTACAACTCAACAGCTTACATAATTCTCTCTGTTTTGTTAATTCTCCTTCTTGATACTGATACAAGAGTGAGGGTGTCTATAATCTATCTTTCCCTCCTACGCTCTTAAACTATCTAATATATTAAATTACACCCACCTACTTTCATTAAACAGACTTAAATGCCTATTACATCTGACAGATGAGAGCAATCGCTCAAGATATGTTCACGACTCCAAGATATAAATGTAAGTACGCTTCCCCTAGCTATTACATTAATATACATTTATTAATCTTCAAAATGTTTCAAAATGTGTGATGGTGCTTTTCCAGCCGTCTCTCGCCTTTACGCTTGCTTGGCTGGCGGCTTACGATGCCCTTGCATCATACTCTCTCGCTTAAAATCTTTCATGAACTCATGTTCATGAGTTCTTGCATGGTCTGTCCATGCCTATGAATTTCTGCTTCATCCTCCCAACTGGCATCTTCAACTGGATGTCTCTTCCATTTGACCAAGTATTCAAAATACTCTTTTCTCTTGGTCTTTTTTCTAACCCTCTTGTCAATTATGCTTTCCATTTGTGGCTTTTCAGCTACAGGCATTTGTTTGGTCCATCGATTTTCTTTCTACTCCTCCTCTGCTCCTACTTCTTTATCTTTGTAAGGGTACAAATACACAACATTGAATATCAGTGAGATTCCGACCCCATTGGGTAATTCAATCTCATATTCATTTGCCCCAAATTTCCTTATGACCTTACATGGTCCAATATTTTTCATCTTCAATTTGTTACATGTTCCCCTTGGGAACCTCTCCTTCCTAAAATGTGAAAGAATCAGATCACCAAATTCAAATTGAAGTTCTCTCCTCTGTTGATCTGCTCTCCACTTGTATTCTTCACTTGAACTCTGTAATCACTCCTTAATTCGGCTATGAATCTCCTTCATTTCTTCTGCAAAGTCCTCTGCAATAACACTTCTGAATTCAGCTTGTTCTGCATCTTTCAATTCAGAAACTCCCCTTGGTTTCATTCCATATACAACCTAGAATGGACTATGTCCTATTCTTCTATTGAGTGAATCATTGTAAGCGAATTCTGCCTGTGGAAGAATGTGATCCCACTGATTGTGGTGTTCAGTCACTAAGCTCCTCAACAAATCTCCCAAGCTCCTATTTACGACCTTTGTCAGTCCATCCGTCTGAGGGTGATACGCTAAGATAAAAGAAAAGTTTGTCCCCAGATTCTTCCATAAGTTCCTCCAAAAATGTCCTACGAACTTGGTATCGCGATAAAAAACGATACTATTTGGAAAACTATGAAGTCTAACGACTTTCTTGAAAAACAGGTTCACAATATGAGTTGCGTCACTAGTTTTCTGGCATGGTATGAAATGTGCCATCTTTGAAAATCTATCTACAACTACAAAGATTGAATCATATCCTCTTTGTTTCCTTGGTAGCCCCAATATGAAATCCATGCTCACTGCATCCCATGGCCTTTCAGGAATGGGTAACAGTTGGTATAACCCTATGTTCTGCCTTTTCCCCTTCGTGTGCTGACAAATTCTACACCTATCCAAAAATTTCTTCACATCCGTCCTCATCCCTAGCCAAAAGTATGAGTCATTCAACTTTGAGAACGTTTTATCATGACTGAAGTGTTCGGCTAATCCTCCATTGTGTTTTTCCTTCAGTAAATTCTCCCTCATGGAGCATCTCAGAATACATAGTTGAATACCTTTGAATAATAATCCATCATGGATCATGTATTCATTCCATTGGCTTCTATTCCTGAGAATTGGATTCTAAGATGCCTCATATGCCTCTTTGAAGTCTGGATCATCCCTATACATTTCTTTGAGGTTATCAAAACCCAAAGTATTGACTCTGAATTCCTGCATAAGCAAACATTTCCTGCTCAAAGCATCAACAACTTTGTTAGCAGTTCCAGAAATATGCTTAATCACAAAAGAAAAATTCTATATGTATTCAACCCATCTAGCATGTTTTTGGTTCAACTTCTTCTGTCGAGTCACGAATTTTAAAGCGTGATTATCGATGGACAAAAAAAACTCCTTGGGAACCAAATAGTGTCTCCATTTCTTCAGCGCTTGTATGACTGCATAGAATTCTTTGTCATACATGAAGTACTAAATCTTCGATTCATTCAGTTTTTCACTGAAGTACGCGATCGACATGTCGTCTTGGCTCAAGACCACTCCAATTGCAAATCCACTCGCATCACACCTGACCTGGAATGTCTTGCTAAAATATGGCAAAACCAGAATTGGTTGCTCAGTGATCTTCTTCTTCAGCAGATTGAAACTCTTCTCTGCTTCCTCCATCCAGTGAAAAGATTTATGACTTTTCTTCACCGTATCCATCATTGGTGCGCTAATTCCACTGGATTTTCGGATGAATTTCCTATAGAATCTAGCCAAACCATGGAAGCTTTGGACTTCAAACACACTCTTCGACGATGACCAATTCTTAATCGCCTCTATCTTTTTTGGATCCATATTCATCTCATTTGCAGAGATAACAAAACCCAAATAAACATGTTTTGTCCTCATAAATGATGATTTCTTCATATTGATTAGAAATTTCTCTTATTGTAACCTCCTCATTACTGCAGCTAAATGATTTAGGTGTTCTGCTCCTATTTTTCTGAAAACTAATATATCATCAAGATATACAATGACGAATTTCCCAATGAAATCCTTCAGGACTTCGTTCATCAATCTCATGAAAGTACTGGGCGCATTCGTTAAGCCAAATGGCATGACAAGACATTCATATAGCCCTTCATTCGTCTTGAATGTTGTCTTCCATTCATCACCTTCTCTCATTCTAATCTAATGATATCCGCTTTTCAAATCAATCTTTGAAAAAAACTTTGCTCCACTCAAGAAATCCATCAATTCGTCCATCCTTGGCAATGGAAATTTGTATCTTATGGTAATCTTATTGATTTCCCTTGAGTTTGTACACATTCTCCAACCTCCATATTTATTTGGGTTGAGCACTGTCGGAACAACGCATGGACTCAAGCTCTCCTGAATCAATCCTTTGTCCATTAAGTCCTGGAATTGTCTCTTAACTTCTTCATTTTCTAGCAGCGTCAACCTATACGTTGCTTTGTTCAGTAAACTGGCTCCAGGTATAAGATCAATATGATGGCTTATACTCTTGATAGGTGGGAACGAACAAGGTAGTTCTTCCACTACTATATCAACAAATCCTGAATTTCTTCTGGTCGATCATCTATTCTCATACTTTTCAAAACAATTTTGGGCTTCCTGACCACAATAAATTGTGTGTCCTCCTTCTTCTTAACCTAATCAAGAAGTTCCTTCCCACTCATGAGAATTACAGTGTTGCTCATCTTTGTTTTCACCTCTTGGTTCTTAATCGACAACAACATGTGCGTACTACCATTTTTTTCCAAGGTGTACATGTTCTTTCTCCCATCATGAATCACATTTCTATCATATTGCCATGGTCTACCCAGCAATAGATGACAAACATCTATGGGAATGACATCACATAATATTTCATCTTTATATCCTGCTATTTTAAATTCGACTAAACACTGTTTAGTGACATTTACCTGATGTCCTTTTTGTAGCCACAAAACTCTGTATGGGCTTGGATGTACAACAGTCTTTAGCTCCAGATTTTCTACCATGTCTGCAGATACGATATTGTTCGTGCTACCGCTATCCACTATGACCTTGCATACTCTATCCTTAGTTTTGCAATCAATCCTAAATAGACTATTTCTTTCGGCCAGTTTCTCTGGTTGCTTCTCTGGTTTCAAGAGAACTTTCCTCATCATTAAGGATCTTCCACCCTCAATGTCTTCTACCTCAACATTTCACCCTTGAGCTTCGACAATGTGAGTTTCACCACTTTCCTTCTTCTTACCTAGACACTCATAGGATTTATGTCTTATTTTTCCACAAACAAAGCATTTCACTTCACCTCCTCTACCTCTTCCTCTTCCTCTAGCTCGAGGAAAAGTATTTCTGTCAACATACTGCCTTCCCTGTGAGCTTCCTCCCCTCTCAGGTTGAGTTTGAGGTTTCTTCTCCTCTTTAGGTCTCTAAATCATGTCTTGGGAAATTATCTTGCCTCTGCTTTGACTTCTACTTCAACCTCTTTGACCTTTCTTTAGGCTTAGCTTCTCTTCATCTTTCAGAGCCATATGATAAGCATCTTCCACAGTCTGAATGGTCATCATGCTCATCTCATATTGAATGTCATATCGCAGACCATTCATGTACCTGGAAAATTTTTCATCATCGGTTTCCCAATGACTTGCTCTGATGTTTATCCTATAGAATTCTTCAGTGTATTCTTTAACTGACATCAGCTTCTATCTCAAATTCTACATCCTCTGAAACAGAGTGATCTGATAATCCCTGGGTATAAACTTGGCTTTCATTTTTGCAACCATTCTATCCCAGCTCTTGATCTTTTTCTTGCCCTTGCAGCGTCTATCTGCTTCCAGTTCATCCCACCATAGTGCTGCATGCCCTTTAAGTCTAGTAAAGGCATGTTTGACTTTCTTGTCTTCCTCAACATCCTCGTAGTCAAAGCATTTGTCTAGAGCTCTAATCCAGTCTATAAGATCTTCAACATCCAAGTTTCCCTCATATGTGAGAATGCCCATTTTTTCTCTAGCACCTATCCTTGCAACAACCCTCAATAGGCGTTCTTCCGCAGCATCTTCAACTGCAACTTCTTCTCCTTCGTTTCCATATTCATTTTAACTTTCAGCTTATCTGATATCCCCAGTGTCAACTGTGTGCCTTTGTGTTGTCTCCATAGCATCAGTCCTGGCACGTAATTCGTGCATTTCTCTTTCCACAACTGGATCAGGTATTTTCCTGTCTCTTCTTCGCGGTGACATGGATGTAAAATTTCTTTCTTTTCTCTCTGCTACATAAAGAAAAGAATTTTTTTTGGGCTCTGATACCAAATGGTGCAGATCATTGACCCTCGAGCCGAGATCTTCTCAGGATTGTTCTAAATTTGTAATATACCAGATATAAAAAGTATGCAGAACATAAATAAAATGCTAGAAATGGTAGAATAACAGTAATATAACTAGCATAACTCCACAATAACACAAAAATGATATAAGAACAACAACAGAAATAGCACTTTGATTCAAAAATCAATGTTCATAGGCCTTTTCAAGGGGGCAACCTCTAGTCGAGCAACGCTTTGTTACAATAATCTCCAAGCTAGGGTTCTCATACCCTCGACTCCTATTTATACTAAAAACAAGCATCTAGAGGAAGATCCTTCTAGAAGTGGAAGCTTCTATTAGGTCTTCTTACATCCACCTTATTCTATTTTATTGAAAGTCCATATTAATATTGACCTTTATTACATCCAAATATATTTCTCTACCTATGTTTGGGTTAGGGCCCTAACATGTCCGCCCCCTTAAAAACAACCTTGTCATCAAGGCTTGAGATGTAGAAACTACTGCAGAATGGTAGCTGGTTCCCAATTGGCATCAGCTGGAGTTGTATCTTTCCACTGGACAAGCACTTCCTTGACGGTTCTCTAACGCAAGCAACGCTCATGCTGGTCCAAAATTGCTTCTGGTTGTAGCCAAATGGATCTTTCTTCAGCTAACTCAGGAAGGTTGGCTTAAATTTGGCATCGAGTTCCAATTACCTTCTTTAAGCATGAAACATGAAAAACATGATGTAGCTTCGAATGACTAGGCAGAGCTAACTGATAGGCGACTTGTCCCACACACTTGAGAATGGTATAAGGACCATAAAATTTGGGCGCTAGCTTCTGACAATGCTCAGCCTTGAGGGAAGTTTTCTTGTATGGTTGGATTCGCAAAAACACCTGATCCCCTTCTGCAAATTGACGTTCAGAGCGACCTTGATCTGCTTGTTGCTTCATGCAATTCTGTGCCATGACCAAGTTCTCTTTGAGGGTATGGAGAACATCCTCTCAAACTGTAAGTGTTTGTTCAACCGCCTGGACCTTCGATGTACCCGGTAAGTGTGAGAGAATTGAAGGTGGCTTTTGTCCATATACCACTTCAAAAGGAGTCATGCATGTAGCTATATGGTAGGAAGTGTTGTACCACCATTCAGCTAGGGGTAACCATTGAACCCATTGATTTTGCTTTTCAGAGGAAAAACACCTCAGATATGTTTCGAAACATTTGTTGACAACTTTCGTTTGACCATTAGTCTGGGGGTGATAAGATGTGCTGAGATGCAATTGGGTGCCTTGAAGCTTGAATAATTCTTGCCAAAAATTGCTTGTGAAAGTTGGGTCATGATCATAAACAATAGAGTGCGACATGCCATGAAGCTTGAAGACTTGGTCCATGAAAATTTGAGCCACCGTGGATGCAGTAAATGGGTGTGGAAGAGCGTATAAATGAACATACTTGGAAAGGCGATCCACAACCACCATTATGACTGATTTATTTCCCGATTTGGGAAGCCAGTAATAAATTCCATAGAGATATCCTTCCAAATAGAAGGTGGGATCGGAAGCGGTTGTAGTGTGCCCAGAGATTTGACTATTTCTCCCTTATTGCATTGACACATATCACATTCAGTGACAAAATTACAGATGTCCTATTTCATACCATCCCAGAAAAAAGAACGTTTGACCCTATCATAGGTTTTGGTGAACCTGAAGTGCCCCGTTGTGGGTGTAGCATGAATCTCAGAAAGTACCGTGGATTTAAACTTTGATTGTTTACTTAAATACAAACGGCCTTTGTATCGAAGCTCATCCTGGAGCCAAGAGTACCCTGGGGGAGCTGGAGCATTGGTCTACAATTACTGGATCAGATGTGAGCTTTTGGGATCTTGTAGCCATTCCTGGCGAACAACTTGGAGCCAATCTGGTACAATGAAGGAAAGAGAAAAAAGGGATCCTTCATCTTCATATTTTCTGGACAATGCATCCACCACCACATTGTCTTTTCCTTTCTTGTAAATGATCTCATAATCATTTCCAAAGAGTTTAGTCACCCATTTTTGTTGCTGTAAATTCTAACCTTGTACAATATCTACTGCAAACTGATATTCAGAAAAGAACAGAAAAGATACAATGGCAAATACAAACATTACACAGAGTTTTTTCACCTGGAAACCCAAACCGGGAAAACAGCATATACTATATTCATACATTGTGTTACATTGTTTACAATTCAATATACATATAGGAGCCAACGACATCTAAAACCCTAACCCAATGACCTGGATTAGTCCAAAACCCTAATTCCTTAACCGGAAATAGAAAACCATCGGCAAAAAACCATGTGCCGAAAAACCACCTAATATCATGTGGTCCCGGAAATATGTCATCCCAGTAATATGTCGTCCCGATAATATGTCGTCCTGGAAATATGTCATCCCGAAAATATGTCATCCCAAAACAAAAAAAAAATCGGGACTACTCATGCAAAGAATATAACACATACCCAACAGTTGCTCCAGGGAGGAAATGCATTGTTCCAGAAAGTACTTGAGGCTTTGATGGTCTGTCTTAATTTGGAAATGTTGCCCTAAGAGATAAGGGCACCACAGATCAACGGCAGGTAGAATAGCCAACATTTCATTTTCATAGATGGGTTTGCCCAGATTCTGTTCAGATAGTTGCTTCCTGGTGAAGGCCAAAGGTCTACCCTCTTGCATAAGGATAGCGTCGATTCCTTTCCCTGAGGCATCACATTACAACACAAAGGTCTTTGTGAAATCAGGAAGGGCCAGAACCGGAGTGGTGCACATGGCCATCTTCAAGGTTTGAAAATCTTGAGCAGTGGATGGAGTCCAAGTGAAAGAGTTCTTTTTGAGGAGAGTACTGAGAGGTGTTGCAATCTTTCCATAATTCTTAACAAACTTGCGATAATACCCTATTAAGCCTAATAATCCACGCAAGCTTTTGAGAGTCTTTATGTGTGACCAGTCTTACATAGATTCAATCTTTGCTGGATCCACCCTGACGCCATCCTTGCCAACTAGATGACCCAAGTATTCTACTTCTGAGGCACCAAAGGCACATTTAGACTGTTTAAGGAAAAGTTGGTGCTGGGAGAGTAGATGGAGAACTTGATCTAGATGGGTAAGATGGTCTGTCCAAGCTTTTCTATAGATTAGGATATCATCAAAGAAAACTAAGACAAAATGATGGAGAAAAGGACGGAAGACATGGTTCATGAGGCTTTGGAAGGTGGAGGGGGCGTTACTCAAGACAAAGGGCATGACCAAAAAATCATAGTGGCCCTCATGACTGCGAAAGACCATCTTGGGAATGTTTTCCTCTTTCATACGTATCTGGTGATAGCCCAAGCGAAGATCAAGTTTAGTAAAGAATTGGGCGCCACTCAATTCATCCAGGAGGTCATCAATGACAAGAATTGGAAATTTGTCTTTAATGGTGAGTTTGTTGAAAGCATATAATTCAAGACACATTCTACAAGAACCTTCTTTCTTCTTGACCATGACGACCGGATAAGAGTAAGGGCTTGTACTAGGATGGATAACGCTTGCATTAAGGAGTTCCTTGACCATTTTCTCAATTTCATTTTTTGGGAAAAGGGGTGGCGGTATGGACGGATATTTGGAGGAAGGCTTTTAGGTACAAGGGGGATGGAATGATCATGAACACCCCAGGAAGGGGGGAGTCCTTGGGGAGTGGAAAATACCATTTGATGTTTAGAAAGGAGGGTTTTGAGGTCTTGCGGAACCGGGGGTGTCTCTATTGCTTGTATGGCATGGAGTTGGGCAATGACACCAGAATGACCTTTTTTGAGAAGCTTTTCCATGTGATGGGAACTAATGACCTTAGGTGAACCAGAAGTGATGCCTTGGAATTTATATTGGTGGCCTTCCTGGTCAAATTGCATGGTTAAGTCCTTAAAATCCATGAGAATGGGGCCCAAAGTCCTTAGCCAGTCTGCACCCAACAAAATGTCGCAACCGCCCATTTCGATAGCAAACATATGGGATTTTAGGTGGTAGTCACCGATTTGGAGACACACATTTTCACAAAGCCTGCCACATTTCATAGAACCACCATTGGCAATCATGATTTGGAAATTGTTGATGGCATGGATGTAACAATGGGTTTCTTGGGCAATGCGACGATGAATAAAATTATGGTTGCTTCCAGTATCAACCAGAATGATGACCTCTCTATGCTTGATGTAACTGATTAACTTGAGGGTTTGGGGGGTGGAGAAGCCAGTGAGAGCATTGAGGGAAATGATTGGATCCACTTCGGGAGGGTCAGAGGGAGGGGTTATATCAGTGATTTCTGGTGACTCAGGCACAAGGGGAGTTTCAACATCCTCTTCGGAAATATCCTCAGAGATGGCCATAAAAATATTTTTTTCCTTACATTTGTGGCCTGGGAAATATTTTTCATCACAATTATAACAAAGGCTTTTGAGTTGGCGTTCAACCATTTCAGCCTTGGTCAATTTTTGGATCTTTAATGGGTTGGAGGGAGTAGTGGGGTTTACGGGTTTAGGGTGAGGGATAAAGGAAGGTTTACGATTTTGAGAGAAAACAACTTGTTGTACTTATTTAGCTTTTTTAGCAGCCTCCACCGAACTCGAAGGTCGAGCCATGAGGACATGGGCCCGAATCTCCTCCTTGAGGCCACTGATAAAACACTCTCGAAAGAAAGCATAAGTCACGCCCTCTGTTCAAAAATCCAGGCGCTCAAATGCAACTGTGAAGTCTTCTACTATTCCAGATTGTTTCAATTTTGTCAAACGGCCCAAATGGTTGGTGTCAGTGTCAAATCATTCATAAATCTTAGTCACAAATTGGGTCCAAGCAATATACCCTTGACGAGAAGTTTTTCTCCATTGCCACCATTGCCAGTGTTCT
>SNQJ01S0015209.1:25569-62292 GCA_010110895.2 Picea sitchensis
TAATGGAATAGGTCTCAAATAATGGTGAAAAAAATTTCAGACTTGTTTTTTTTTTTTTATACACCTACGGAGTTAAACTTTGGTCTGAAGAATATGGCAGTGATGAAATCCCCAGATGCTTAACCAGAAAGAAATGTGTATTTACTTGGCAACCCGAACAAAGTTGCGCGGCAATAGATCATGTCTGTGTTAATTTGTTTATGTTTCTGTCCCCCAAGGGTTAGGTATTTCAAGGGTTCTACAGACCAGGGTTTGCTGTATGCTATAGCTGTCTAATATATGTGCGGGGTCCAACAGTAGTACTCGGCCCAATATCTCATGGCACTAACTAAGGAGGATAGACCGTACCCTTAGCTGTAGTACCCGACTACCTAGGTACTAGAGAGTATCTTCTCGAGTGTTGTTCTCGATGGCACTATAACAGTCAGGCGGTCGATCGGTTTATCTAAAGGGGGCTTTAGGAAATCTAGGATGATCTATAAATAGGTGTTGTCTGATGCGCTACCACTCAAAGGTGTACCAACAAGGGTTACAAGGGTGGCCAACAGATGTGTGCTTAAGAACCACTTGTATTTCCTGCGTGTATGAATCCCTCAATTGCAGGTTTATGCGCGTAACGATAGATCTCTGTGGCTTAAAGACACTGGAATACGTCTCTTCCCTGAAAACAATTTCCCACAATTTCTGCCAAGAAAAGTGCTCTGATACCACTTGTAATATACCAAATATAAAAAGTATGCAGAATAGAAATAAAATGCTAGAAATGGCAGAATAATAGTAATATAACCAGCATAATATCCACAATAACACATAAATGATATAAGAACAACAACAGAAATAACACTTTGATTCAGAAATCAATGTTCACAGGCCTCTTCTAGGGGGCAACCTCCAGTCGAGCAACGCTCTGTTACAATAATCTCCAAGCTAGGGTTCTCATACCCTTGACTCCTATTTATACTAAAAATAAGCATTTAGAGGAAGAACCTTCTAGAAGCGTAAGCTTCTATTAGGTCTTCTTACATCCGCCTTATTCTATTTTATTGAAAGGACTTATTAATATTGACCTTTATTACATCCAAATATATTTCTCTACCTATGTGTGGGTCAGGACCCTAACAAAATTCTCCTCGAGCAGAAGTGGCTCCCTTGATTCCCTACTGGAACCTTCCATGAACCCATAGGTCCTTTATGAAACCCGCCCTATGCAACTTGACACCAAGGGTGAGCTTCACCTTCTCCAAGTGACCATGACCTTGCCATAGCGCAAGCGCCTTTCACAACTTGCGATATTTCAAGTTCGTGAGTCAAAGCCCCTTGACTCATCTTCCTCCAAATGTTGATACTCGAGATGCTATACGGGTAGGCTCCCTTCCTTGTTAGTGCCTTCCACACATAACCAATGGCTAGGGCTATGTACTAGCACTACTCGCAACTCACGACTTCGCGAGTTGGAGTGTCGAACCTTTGTGCTCCTCCTTTGCGAATCCCCAAGATGCAAAAGTCAGCGATGAGTTGATTCCCTTAGCACTACTCACAACTCGCGACTTCGTGAGTTGGAGTGTTGGGCCTCGTGCTCCTCCTTTGCAAATCCCTGAGATGAGAAAGTCGGCGATGGTTTGACTCCTTCAATGCGATGAGTACATGCCACCTGTCACCCTCTTAGACCTTTCTCTGGGCATTTGTTGTTACGCCACATGTCAACCATGTGGTCCCCACCTAGTGGATGTGCCATGTGTTCTATGAGCCCTCAACGCTTGGCAATTCATGACTTTGCAATCAAAAATAAATTCTTTCAACCCCCGAGCCCCCGATACGCGATAGCCCGTGGGTTTCTGGTCCAACGGTTCTCTCATGGCTTGGATCCAATGGTTTGGATCTCCTTCCCTGCTCCTCAGAACTCGAAAGTTCATGAAACCAATAATTTGGTCTACCCTCTGAACTCACAAACCCCAAATTTGAAAAATGATCCAACGACATGGGTTGAAACAAGATCAACGACTCATATTGACCCTCGAATCCTGGGTGATGGGTTTCACTGGTCTCTAACCACTTTGTGACTCTGCAAGATCCAATGACTCTTGCAAATTTGCACATCCTTCACGAATCTTTCTCACCGTTAGTTCACTCGTTCTTCCACCTGAACTTTATCTCTACGAGATGATTTCAATCTCCACCTCCCTTTGAACACTTCAAAGATACTATCCCTCCCGAGCTCTTGCTTGCAAATTCAATCTTCCAAAAGGAATCTTTCTCGCACTCCTTGCAGAGACTTCCAAATAACTTCTAGTTATTTGAGTCTTTGACTCTGTGCACTCTTTGAAACAATAGTCCTTCAACCTTCACCTTAGTTGATAAGTTTTAAGCCTTCAACTAGCCTACGCACACCTGGCATGGCACTATGCTTCACCTGCACTTCTGCTGGTATGAGAACAATGGTATCTCTCCTGAGCTTTATGAGATAAAACTCAGACCCTCGTCAATGCACACCTTGAGGATGTTCACTGCACTCCTTGCAGGAACTTTCAGGAAGAGAAACGATTGAAACTCATTCTTCTTCTCTCTCAGACTTCATACATTCAACATGAAATCATACATACGACATAGCATTGAAACAAATGCATAGCAGAGAAAACAAAACAACTGCGAACATGCCATTTAACAAATGTAAACAATAAGCATCATAACACCATGAAAATTGAGTCAAAGCTTAATATATTAACTCAAGTGTTCATGTACATAGGTTCTTCTCTACAGCTCCCTGCTACAGCTCAACAGCTTACAGAATTCTCTATGTTTTGTTAATTATCCTTCTTGATACTGATACAAGAGTGAGGGTGTCTATAATCCGTTTTTCCCTCCTACACTCTTAAACTGTCTAATCTATTAAATTACACCCACATACTTTCATTAAACAGATTTAAAAGCCTATTACATCCGACAGATGAGAGCAATTGCTCAAGATCTGTCCATGACTCCAAAATATAAATGTAAGTAAGCTTCCCCTAGATATTACATTAATATACATTTATTAATCTTCAAAAAATATCAAAATGTGTGTTGGTTCTTTTCCAGCTGTCTCTCGCCTTTATGCTTGCTTGGCTGGCAGCTTACGATGCTCCTGCATCACATGCTCAGCTGATTTTAACATGACTATTCCATTTTTCCTCCTGCAATTAATATAAATATTCTTTTGTTATACAAGTGTCATAGTCAATTAGTTAGTTGATTCCAATCAAATCTTTTCCCAACAGTCACAATAATTAATTACAAACATCAAATTCGAAATTCGGAATTGCCATAAATGGCAAAACTTTTCCAAATTCGAAATTACTTAAAACGAAATAGGTTTCCAACAAATTTAAATTTCAAAAAATATTTATTTTTTGGGGATGTCACATCCTTTCCCCCTTCAGTAAAACAATGTCCTCAGTGTTCGTTCCTTTCCTGGAACAAGATTGGATGAGATTTCAACAAATCTCCCTCCAATTCCCAAGTGGCCTCCTCAAGACTAAAGTGCTTCCACTGCACCTTTACCTGAGAGACGACTCTGTTCCGAAGTGCTATTTCTGTCCGGTCCAGAATGTGTAGGGGTTCCACCTGGAACTCACCTTCGGGTTCCACCTGCATCAAGTTCCAATCAATCATATGAGTAGGGTCATGAATATACATTTTCAACAAAGAAACATGAAATACATTATGAATTCTTAGATTAGCTGGAAGTGCAAGTTGATATGCTATGGGTCCAATTCGAGCTATTATCTCTAAGGGCCCACAAAACCTGGGTGCTAGCTTGGCACAGTTCCCTATCTTCAGCGATCTTTTTCGGGCTTTGACTTTCAAGTAAACATGGTCTCCCACTTGAAATTCCCAGTGTCTTCTTTTCTGATCTGCATAGCTCTTCTGTCTGTCCTGTCCTTCTTTCAAGTTCTGTTGTACCTTCCTTACCATGTTCTCCATTTCTTGGAGCATCTCTAGTCCAAACATGAGTTTGTCAGGTAGGTTATCCCAGCTAATTGGAGTCGTACATTTTCTGCCATACAATATTTCGAAAGGGCTCAACTTAGTCGAAGTTTGGTACCCATTGTTATATGCAAATTCTACCAAGTGTAGGTAGTCTTCCCACTTGTTCGGTTTTGTTATTACATACATGCGAAGCATATCCTCTATGATCTGGTTTGTCCTTTCTATTTTTCCATCCGTTTTTGTATGATAGCTCGTAATGAATTTCAAGTTAGTGTTTAGTCATGCAAACAATTCCTTCCAAAAAGCAGATGTAAATTTTACATCTCTATCTGAAACCACCATTTTAGGAATACTATGCAGTCTAAAAATTTCTTTCATGAATATTTCAGCAATGTTTATATCTTTAAAGGTAGACTTTACAGGAATAAATTGTGCAGACTTACTGAGTTTATCAATTACAACCATGATCGAATCATTATGTTTCTAAGTTTTAGGCAAACCTGTTATAAATTCCAACGATATGGTCTCCCATTTCCATTCTGGTACTAGTAATGGCTATAATAGGTCGGCTGGATGCTGGTGTTCAGCCTTAACCTGCTGACAATCTTGGCACTAGCCAAGTACTCTGTTGTTTTGCCCTTCATATTAGGCCAATAAAATAGTTTTTTGAGTGTTGTTATTGTTTTCTGGTAACCTGGATGGCTAGAATACAGTTTCTTATGCACTTCGTCTAAAACAATTAATTTTAGCTCTGCTGAATATGGTATGTAAAGTCTATTTTTAAATCTTAATAGTCCCTTCTTGTCGATACTTATATCTGGTTTATCTGAATTTGCGATACTATTTTGAAATTATTCCATCATCCTAGTGTAATTTCCACGTTAATTCCTACTGTCCTTATTCTTTGTTCCGGATCACTTTCTGCCCTGCTGATATTTATCTCAAATAACCCATGGACTATTCTGCTTAAAGCGTCTGCTACTTTATTTTCCTTAACCTTGATATGTCTCACCTCGAAGTCGAATTTTCTCAGGAAGGCTAGCCACCTTGCTTTTCTTGCATTAAGGTCTGGTTGGTTAAATAGATATTTCACCCTGCTATTATCCATCAATAGTAGGAATTTTCTGCCCATTATATAGTGTCGCCACATTTTTAAGGCATGTATTACTGCTGCCAATTCTAAGTAATGAGTGACATAATTTCACTCGTGTTCTTTTAATTTCTGGGACTTGTAACAAATTGTGTGCCCTTCTTTAGTTAGAACACCACCTAGTCCCTCTTTACTTGCATCAACACATAATGTGAAGTCTTTATCTAGGTCTGCTACCTTCAAAATGGGTGCCGATGTCAATAATTCTTTTAGCTTGTTAAAAATGTCTTGACACTTTTGCTACCAATTAAACTTGGTCCCCTTCTTTTGTAATGACATGATAGGGTAGGCTATCTTGGAAAACCCTTCTATAAATATGCAAAAATATCTGGTGATTCCCATGAATGACCAGATATCTGCCACACCCTTAGGTACTGGCCATTCCATAATGGCTTTTATCTTTTCCGGGTCTATGGAAATACCTTCCGAGGAAATGACATGTACTAAATATTGTATTTCTTTTTTATAAAAGTCACATTTGTCGAATTTTGCGTATAGTTTGTTTTTCCTTAATGTTTGCATAACTATTCTTAAGTGTTCATCATGTTCCTCCTCCATTTTAGAATAGACCAGAATATCGTCGATAAATACTACTACGAACTTGTCTAAGTACTGATTGAAAATGTTGTTCATCAAGCACATAAATGTGGCTAGTGCATTAGTGAGTCTGAAAGGTATGACTACAAACTCGTAGTGTCTGTATCTTGTTCAAAAAGATGTTTTGTTTATGTCCTCGTCCTTTATCCTAACTTGATGATAACTGGATCGTAAATCCAATTTTGAAAAGATCTTGGCCCCACCAACTTGATCGAACAGATCATTTATCCTTGGTAAGGGGTATTTGTTCTTAATGGTCATTTTGTTCAGTTGTCTATAATCGATACATAGTCTTAGAGTATCGTCTTTCTTTTTCACAAAGAGGACTAGTGCTCGCCATGGCAAGACACTCGGTCTGATATACTCTTTGTCCAACAATTCCTATAACTGTATTTTTAATTCTGTCATTTCTGGTAGACTCATTCGGTAGGGTGCTTTTGAGATAGGGGCTGATCCAGGTAGTAAGTCTATGGAGAAATCTATTTCCCTTCTAGGAGGTAATTCTGGTATTTCATCCACAAACATGTCTCTGAATTCACGTAGGACAACAAAGTCTTCTAACTTGGGATTATCTTCTTTTTCTAATAGATTTGTCACTTGGATGGCGTAAACTTGACATCCCTTTCTAATACATTTCTTGAGTTGCATCGCTGAAACTTGTCTCACTGATACAGGTTTTGGTATGCCTTGGGTTGTTCTGACAGTGCCAAAATCATCTTTATAGCTAAGTATATTTGTATAATAGTCTAGTACTGCTTTGTGTTGTTCCAACCAATCCATCCCAATAATCATATCATAAGATCCTAGTGGTAGGATGTTAAGATTGATCCTTATCTTTTGACCATTTAAGATGAACTCAAGTTCAGAAATAAAGTCAACTACTTTTCTTTTAGTACCTGTTGCTAGTTGTACAAGCCATGATTTTGCATGCTTCAGTTTCTTAAGTTTATTAGACTCTACTACATCGAGAGTAATATAACTTAACGTAGCTCCAGGGTCAATTAAAATAGAAATTTGAGTGTCATTGATTTTACCTTCGATTTGTACCACTGAGGATTGGTGGTCATCTTGTCGACCATCTATGGTTGCATTTATCCAATGCAGACTTCTACCCACGTCTCCCACTATCGAGGCTTCCTGCAAATTGTGAAGAACAGTTCTGTTTGCTGCAATTAAACGTGGACAGTTCCTCCTTAGATGAGGCTCTCCACACTCCCAACACTTTAATGGCTCGTGGGAGTTGTCCCCAAACTTCTTCATTCCCAGGTTTATCGGTTTACCGCTACCTTGTGTATTCAGATGATTGGAGTGAAAATCCTTCCTTGGGAAACTTTTTGCTGCATCCCGATAAGGAGTTGGCTGGTATCCCTTCTTCCGCTAGTTCGTTCGATCTTGCTTCTTATCTTTCCAGGTCTTGGGAAACTCTATCTGTTGTTTATACTGGTCATAGCACATTCGTTCTTTCCTAAATATGTCACTCAAGTATTTGGGGCTGTCAAACTCAATTCTTTCCTGGTAGGCCTGTGGTAAACAACTTAAGAATCGATGGATTTTTACCTTATCCTCCCGGATGTACGGTACGAACCTTAGTAGTTCCAAAAATTTATTTATAAGGTCCTCCATCGTCATTTGTCCGAGTCGTAAATCGTAAAATTCTTTCATCTTCCTTTCATAATAGATTTCATAAAGGTATTATTTCTTGAAATACTTCTTAAAGTCGGACCATTCCAACTGTTTCTCCTTTAGGCCCTTGGCCAATTTCAGGTCCTGCCACGAAATGCTAGCCTTCCCCTTCAGATTGTAGATGGCCATTCTGACCTTCATGTTGTTGGAATAGTTGTAGATCTGGAAGTATTTTTTTATGTCCAACAACCATGCCTCAGCTTCTTCTCCTTTCCTGGATTCTCCATCAAAGGTAGCTGGTTTAATCTTTTTAAATTCTCTTTCAAGTAGTCTATTTTTTTTCTTTTTCTGTCTGGTATAGTTTTGTCTTCAGCGAAAGGTGTCCCTTCAGATGAACTGTCTCATTTTTCTATTTCCACACCAGAATTATTGGAGGCCCTTTTGCTGACCTCTTCATCATGGTTATCATATTTTGGGCTTTTCTTGGTTACTATACTACACAATAGGACTTCATTTATCTCTTGTTGTTTCTGCTGTGCTTTCTTCAATTTTTCATTGTCGGCCTTGAAAACCTGCAGTTCAACAATAAGATTACTCATTGTTTCCAACACCTCTGTGGGTGAGCTTCCATCACTGTTCTATATTGGATCTCCAGGAGGTCCTTGCTGCGGATTCCCTTCCATCCCTATTTTTGCACCTTCTTGAGCTGCCATAATCAACACAAAACATAAAGGCTTTCTGTTTGTAACCACAATATTTATTATTTTTTTCATAAATCGGAATATATACTAAGAAATTAATGTGGCCCTGTTCAGGCCCAGTGTTGTAACTTTTGCTTTGATACCATATGTAATGTACCTCGAATTCACCATAAAAAAAATAAAATTCTATGACATAATTCAATTTTGTTTAAGCTTAGAATTGAAGAGAAGGTAAGATTCATTCCTGTCCATAATGTCATTATTACACCAGTCTAGTTTACTTTGAGCAGAAAAGATTATGTGGATAAATTCTTTCCATAATTATATCACTTCCCTTAACTCTCAAACTACTCCAACATACTTATATGTATGTAGGCAATTTCTAAACTTAGGTCGAAGGAACCTTTGAGATTCAGAGAGATAAATATCAGAAGGGATAGCACCTTTGAAGTGTTCAAAAGGAGGCAGAGATCGAAATCGTTTCATAGAGGTCAAGTTCAGGTGGAAGAACGCCAAGTCATTTTGGCCAGAGATCCTTGAGAAGAATGAACAAATGATGAAATTTCTTCGTTCCCAAGTGATGAAATCCCATGGACCGTTGGATCTCGTAGATCTGTGAGGAGGTTAAGACTGAGCATATTTTAGCATTCAGGAGCTCAGGAAGAGTAGTGACCGTTGGATGAGAAGAAACAGGAGTCATTGATCTCATGCTCGAGTATCATTATTTTGGAGTTTGAGGTTTGGAGCAGCAGGGGATTTTGGAGTCGCTGCATCACGAACTTCCGGTTCATGAAACCCTGAAAGAATATGGACCGTTGATCTCTCAAGGGGGAAGATTTCAGTCATTTCACCATCGGTGAAAACAGAGGGGAGATTTATTTGGCACTCATCCCTAAAATCGTGAAAGGAGAAATCACGATTTAACAAGGACTGTCCATTCAGTGGCAGATCTAGACCCTTGGTTGTCCAGGGGAAGTTTCGGACTTTGGGTATTAGAAGGAGAAGAGGTTGGAGTTGCATCGCAACTTCACGAACCCCGAAATAACGACATGCTCAGAGGAGTTAGCCCCAGGTCATAGGGCGTGGTCACATGGATGGAGGCTAAAGGAAGAGCCAAAACCTATTAAACCCTTTTCGACATTTCGGGACATGAGAGTTCGAAGGGCCTAGAATTGTTACAGCCGGAGTCGCAAAATTCTGAATCGCAAAATCCGAAAAGCACTCAGAGGAATAGCCCCAAGTCACAGGACTGGTCGCATGAGAAGCGACTTAAGGGAGGAGGTAAGGAGCCGTTAGGCTCTAATTCAGGTTTCATGCATCGCGAATCCCCGAATTGTGAAACGCCGGTAGTGCTTTGACTACTGGTTGTCTATACAGTCTGAATTTGTATGCATTGTATGGAATCTATGTATTTCCAAAGGCTTGCATCTTTTGAATCACATCTCAACAAAAGAAAAGGGGCTCTAGAATATTAAACTGTTGTACAGGTATCAAGCAATATACAAATATATGCCTATAATCCTATTAAATGCGTATCTTGGTCACGCATCGATACTTTAGTAATGTTATTACTTTGTATAAATTATTACAAAAATAAATGAATACTCAGTCATTGTCGCTCCTGTTTATACATCGACATTTCTTAGATCATTATCATCATCTAAGGGAATCTATATAAAGAATTAAAAAAAAAAAGGGAGTCTAAGATTGTCAAAGTAATCAGTTCTGCACATTTAATTATGCTTTTAATTGCAAGGTTGGATCTTCATAACTGCTAGAACAATAGGTATAGTTTCATCTTGATTTTGGTTTAATAAATGGGAAAACTCAGTTGCGTGCTACGATCTTGCGTCTTTACCTATAGAAATATGAACATGGAAGTATATCTACCTAACTTGGGTCTCATTCTTACACACCAGTAACTTACACATTAAAGCATAGTTAACTCAAAGGATCCCATTTGTTGGATCATGTGATTTTAAAAGGATATTAAATACAAAGTTGATATTTCGGCATTCGGGACTTGCTTGTTACATATGTGCGGAGTTCCTTTGCTTTACTAAACCCCAGAATCCCAAACCCTGAAACCTTGAAGTATGGGGCCCATAGCCTTTTCTCATTTCACAATTCGACATTTCTTATTTCATTTTGTTGTGCGTCAGGTGTTCGTAAACACTGAATTCTCGAACCTCGAAACCCCAAAGTGCTGGGCCCACAGCCTTTTCTCATTTCACAATTCGACATTTCTTATTTCATTTTGTTGGTGCGTAAGGTGTTCGTAAACCCCGAAACCCCGAAGTACTGGGCCACAGTCTTTTTCATTTCGCGATTCAACAAACAACATGGTCTTTTTTTTTTGTGTGTTCGGCGTTTGTAATCACCGAAACTCGATTGACCTCTGCTTTTCACACCATTTTGTTCTCTACGGTTTATGCCATTAACCAATAGTCTAACTACATGATTTCGAATACTTAAATGTCTAAGGCCTTATGGCAGGCAAAGATCTGAGGAAAAATCGCACTAAAATCGGCTTAATTACTTTAATACCTTCATATACAATAATTTATTTATAGGTCATAACCTACAGGAAAATATAAATATACGTCTATATATATGCATATTTTCGTTATCCAATTTCTGTTTACACTGTATATGTATGCATACTTTCGTTATTCAATTTCGGTTTACCCTGTACACTTAAATTAGTTCATTACGGTAAGTACCATTCGGTTGGGGAAAATTCGTCCACCACTTTTACTTTAATACAACAATCAATTAACCCATATGAAACTATTCTTCAGGACTTAACCAGGCATATTTCGCAACTAGTAGATTGATGGAAATTTAGTATTTACCCAACAATAAAATGCAACAAAGATAATCACATTTGATTTCGATCTTTCGTCCATAATATTACGCAATTCATGATTAACAAATGCATTATACCAGTCATTTAACGATTTTAAACAGAGGAGGGTTAAGAGGACATATTTGAATTAACTCACTGGAAAATAAACGGAAAAGCCACGTTCCTCCAAACCATAGAATAGGGCAGCCAAATTCACTTGCCCGATTCACTCCCTAGCCTGACTATGAATCCATGAGGGCGAACTTGGAGACTCCTTCTCAACAATATCCACAATTCCAGCAGTTATCCTCTTGCCTCACACTTACTCAGTAGTGCTCATAACAACAAGGAAGAAGAAATATCCATCGTCTCTTTCCCCAACATACTTGGCAGTGTCCTACCTCCTCGCATATGCTATTTATCAATTTTTGCCTAGGTCTTTTTCCCTCCTTTGGGGATTTTTGTAGCTTTCTAAATCCCTGATTTTCAGGGGCTACCAATGGCCAAATCAATGATTTTTCACTTGTAATAATCAGCCCAGAGGTAGTTCCAACATGTTCCACACTCATGGAGTCATGGTTAGCTGATTTTAACATGGTTTTTCCATTTGTCCTCCTACAATTAATATAAATATTCTATTTTTATACAAGTGTCAAAGTCAAATAGTTAGTTGATTCCAATCAGATCTCTGCCCAACAATCACAATAATTAATTACAAATATCAAATTCAAAATTCGGAATTGCCATAAATGGAAAAAAAAAAAATCCAAATTCGAATTTACTAAAAACGGAATAGATTTCCAACAAATTTAAATTTCAAAAAATATTTTATTTTTGGGGATGTCACATTGGGAGTGGCAATTCTGCTCTTCTCCACCAATTTGCGCAGTGGAGATTCTGCTCTTCTTAGCCTCTACAATTTGCACGACCTCTTCTTTCTCTAAGGAATGGTCGGCTCCACAAACCAACAAACCCTGGTCGACCACCTCACGGGCCTCCTCTGTAATCGGTTGACCCTTCACAATATCAACAAAAAACCTCAGGCTCCCTCAAACTCAGATGGCATGGGTTCTCCTCAAATTTTTCTCAAACTTGCATATCTCCATGATCCTAGGCCCTCCCGTGAGAGAGTGATGTCGAGAACCATTCTAATATCATGTAAAAGTATAGGCAAAGATGATTTGATGCAACATATAACATTGTTGATGTGTACTGTATATTAATATGAACATTACTAATACATTACGGAACTGTAACTGTACAACCAACTCCCTGTGACAATACACAGATTAATTAAGGATATAATTAGATTATTTTTCTTAACAGTTCTGAAGTAATAGTAAACTTATGACTTATCAAGGGCTTGTTGGCTTCCCAACTTACATTTTTGTTTTGACTCATCATGAAATGGAAAATGACTTTTAAAACTTGGTGCCCATCAAAATATGTTTCCTTCGGATTGTGTAAGGAATTGTTGTGAACATATGGACACTCAAATAAATATTAGTTTGTTATCTTTATTATTAATATTATTATGAGAACATGATCGTATTTTCTTGTAATTTATTCTCGCTTCTCAAATTTCTGACCACTAGGCATGAAATTGAGATATCTCTCTCCTACAAGTACCCGACCAGAAAATCTCGTAATCTTTCTATTTTTTTTTACTATTTGTATCATTTCTTGGTTTAACCTATGTTTGGAAGAAATATTTACCGTTTTTGTTTCCAATCGAGGGGTCTCTAATGATAATCCTAGGAAGAGCACTTGTTGGATACACTTGCAAGAAGTCAAACATTTTTTTATTTTTTTTATATGCAAAGGCCCTATGTTACACAAAATCATCGTTTCAATGTCAATGGGTATCATAATGTCGCGTTTAATTAGCCATAGGTCATGAGGTACGTGGTAATTAACACACACCTCCTCACGATGCGTACCCTTGTCATCTCACCACCTTCTCCCCCTGCCCTCATCAAGCTTCTCACGAATTAGCACTCTGTGTGAATTTTTCTTGGAATTGGGATGGTGGTCATGACAAGATGCAAGGGTTTTCATTAGTTTGTGTGGTCTAAGGTCCTCTGTCTCTGGATTTCCAAAAAATCATCAGGACGTAGAGTGGAAAACCATGCTAAAATCCCCGCACATATGGGTGCTCATTACCAGGTATGGTTCTTCAACCTCCCTTGTTACCTTTGGATTTTTGTTGTGCTTTCCATTGTGTCAAGAATGTTTGATTACCTTATTGTTTTCCCTTATTGAGATTATGGCTCCTTTAGTAAGGAAGAACCCAATGGCCCTCAGGTTTTACTTACCCGCAATAGCTTAAGAGAGTTCAAATTCATGCTAGAATGGAGAGATGATTTTACGGGATGGATTCTAGGAAAACGGTGAATCTTTTGACAAAACCGTCAAAAACCCATCTCCCAAACGGGGTCATTTACCTTCCTTGTGGGTAGTTTCTTCCTAAACAAATAGATTTTAGATATATGCTTCGTTTTGTGAAGAGAAATTTCTCAGAAAATCTATTTCGGTTGAGGAAATATTTCAACATACCAAGGGTTAGTCATTCTCATATGATTTTGTGGCCAATCTTCCTCCATTCCTCCAAGGTTGCAAAGGATTCTCTAGAATCCGAACAGAGTTGAGAGCTAAGGAAGGGCAAGAAGAATCATTGAACCCAAATGTAAAGTACCCTTTCCCAGATCTTAAGCCCACGCGCTGTTTAGACTGCCTGTCCTGGGCTCATCGATATTACACCGAGCTTCCATACCTACAGATGCAATTAGATCAGGTTAAATCACTCAAAAAAGAACTTGAAAAGAGAAACATAATTCTAAAGCTCGAACAGGGTTTCCAAGTTAATAAAAAGCCCAAAAGACATGGGAACATCATTATCAAGAGATCAACCAATGTCAACACCATTCTAAAATGTGAGTTGTGCAAGTCCTCCTTCTCGAATGTTTTAGTTGGTAAATATGATTTGATTTGTGTGTATTGATTAAGGATTACTCTATTTTTCTAGATTAGTTGAATGTATTTGCAAAGTTGTTTTCATTCTGTTTTGTTAAAAATTTTCTTGGTTTTATTTGTGAATATAGACGAGCCACAAAATCTAGTATTTAATTAGTTTTGTATTGTTTCTAATCGATTCTATTGTTTGTTTACAGGTCATGGGAAGATCTCAAGGTTTCATCAACAATAATCGTGAATACAATTGGATGCTTTCTAGATTTAATTTTTTTAGCATAAGAGTTAGTTTTTAAAAGTCAACTTGTAGCTTCTCGTTGGGTCACAACAATAAGTTGTTGAACAAACTTGTCTTTATTATACAACTTTTCTATTATAAGTTGAAGTCAGAATCTATTGTTTAAACTATCACTATTTTTAAACAATCTATGTCTTATCATGTTGATATGAGGTTCGATCCATATTTTTTTAAATACTCTTAATCGTTTGGACTGGGGGTTAAAATTTTGGACATATGGACTACATAATTTTTCATAAAGGAATATAGAATCACACTTTAACCAAGGCTTTCGACCTCTAAGTTAAATATTTCAGTGCTTATTTTTAATCTCGGTATCGTGATTTATATTTCTCCAAGTATTTTTATTATGTATCAATTTGAGCTAGCTTTAGTCTACCGTATCATTGCCTGATTAATTGCTATTATTTATGCGTTAATTTTACCAATCTTTTATTAATCCTTAGTCCCAAAATTGTATAATTCAGGTGAATGTGTTCGGGCGATGCAAATCTTAAAGATATATTGAATTTGTTTATGTATTTTAGATTTGCACATGTCCATTTATCTAATTGAGAAATTTATTTCTTAATGTAAAGGATTATTAATATCCTCACCTCGGGTTAACAAAACATAAAGTTGTTTTTCTTTATTATTAATGGAATTTGGAATGTCAAAGTAAAGTGACTTTTCTTTGATATCTTTAAGGTCTGAAAAATATAAGAACTATTTGTCATAAATTTATATTAACGGGTTAACAAAACATAAAGTTGTCTTTCTTTATTATTAATGGAATCTGGAATGTCAAAGTAAAGTGACTTTTCTTTGATATCTTTAAGGTCTGAAAAATATAAGAACTATTTGTCATAAATTTATATTAACATTTAAAATTGAACGGCTTTGCGCATTTAAGTTTTATCATTAAAATTTACATTCATTTCCTTTTTGCTTGATATTTTTTTTAATTAAATTAATAATTAGTTTTAGAATAGTTTTCTTATTCTCATGTGCTACTCAAACTTTCTTTTAAGTAATATAATTTTTAGTTTCACAAGGCTTTACACAAACCTGGTATATGTACATAAATATTCTATATTATATAAATAAGATTGTGTGGTATTTATATATTAATAGATAGATATAGTAGTAAATGTACATAGTGGGTTTGTATAGATAGATAATCATTTTGTTTTTTTAGTTTATTTTAGTGTTTTTATCTTTTAATGGAGCCTTAAAATCTGTCAAAGTAGATTATTTCAAATGGCTTAGGTTACTTAGACAACCCCAAATCAAATCTTGTTAACGGTGTGTTCACATATACCCATCAACAAGACCTGAAGATGGAATTTTAAAAAACGTATATCTTTCTAGTCTTATCACAACTAGCCAATATGTCACTAGAAAATGTAAAAGTAAGGAGTACACATACTATTGAAACCTTGGAGATTTATCTGATTTATCTTTATGGAGAGAACGGAGGTTTTGAACAGCTTAGGCAAAAGGTGCCGCTGGACTTCTGCGAATATCTGCAGTGCTTGTTCCATTCATCGAATGTATCGGGTCTTCCACAAGATTCATTCACATAAATCATGAAATTTTCAAAGAATTGACGTATAGCTTGCCGACGTGTCATCAAAGTTGAAGTGATATTTATTGTAAGCTAATAAAGGATGACGAGGATTCCATGCCAACATATGCACGTTTGAACTTGCTGGTTGCATTATCCTTCACACATACATATAAAATAGGAGTTGTTGGTTGCGTTATCCTTGACACATACCTATAAAATAGGAGGATGGTGATTATACTCACTAGATTTTAGTTGTTGATACAACTTGTTCTTCTAAACAATTTTATAACTTTTGTTAATATATATGTGAAAAAAATAGAAAACAATTAAATATAAAGTTTTATGTTAATAAAAATGAAGTCATTAGTCAAGAAATTTTTATTATTTCAATTGAAGTGAAGTCATTGTTGAGGAAATTTTATTATTCCAATTGAAGTGAATTCATTGTTCAAGTAATTTTATTATGCAATAAAAGTGAAGCCATTGTTCGAGGAATTTAAAAAAACGGTTGTAGAAGCATTCAATACTATGAGTATTGCATACTATATTGATGAAGAGAACTTAGAAAAAGTCCATGATTTAGTGAAAAAGGAGTAATCATAGATATTTTGACTACTTGTTCAATACAAAAAATATTTTCTCTCAAGAAAGGAAGCAAGAGGATAATGTGTATAGATCAAGAGCCCTAAACAAAATCACTAGCGAAAACCGGTTTTCTATTTATGGGAATGGAGGGCTTTGATGGATTTCTTAAGTTGATCCACATATTTTTCCATGATTTATTTGAAGAGTGTTTATCACCATATCAACCTTAGAGGGGTGGAGTGAATCTTCATCTGTGTATAGATCAAGAGCACTAAACAAAATCACTAACAAAAACGGGTTTTCTATTTATGAGAATGGGGGGCTTTGACGGATTTCTGAAGTTGATTCACATATTTTTCAATGATTCATTTGAAGAGTGTTTATCACCATGTCATCCTCGTAAGGGTCAGGAGTGGACAGAACCTTCACGATTAAGAAGGGTTTTATGAATTGCTTGTGACACCAATTAGGCTTATTAGCGTGAAAAGTACATTTACGAAGTTGATGAAGGGTTGAAACCATAATTGTGAATATTTTTAGTTGTATAACTTGATGTACTTGATATGAATTGAACAAACATAGTAGTAACAATGAGTAACAAATTATGAATTTCTTGTCATTCCATTTGGGTTGATGAATGTGAAAAGCACATTTACGAAGTTGATGAAAGTGTTGAAACATAACTGGGAAAATTTGTAGTTGTATAATTTGATGTACTTGTTATTAAATGAACAAAATTAGTAATACCAAAGAGTAACAAATTAGCATAGAGAAGTTGGTAATTAATATGAAGAAGTGTTTGTTTTGGATGAAGATTAGTAATATCAAAGAGTAACAAATTAGCATAGAGAAGTTGGTAATTAATATGAATAAGTGTTCGTTTTGGATGAAGAGTTGGTGTTGGGATTCTTGATCTCTCAAGAAGGGTGTTGGGCAGCACATGCAAGCAATTATATGTTTTTGTTCGAATTGCATGCATAGCTATACTTTTTCTTTACTGAACAGGACGAAATATCGCTTAACGAGATAAAGAATATACAAAGACAGATATTCTTTACTGAACAGGACGAAATGCGGCTTAACGAGATAAAGAATATGGAAAGATAGATTTGTAACAGAGTAAGAATATGGAAAGACAGATTTGTGAGAGAGTAAAAAATGTTTGCAACGGGTAAATCATTTTGGCCTATCTGGGGTTTGGTCTAATAACCTATTCTGTTCCATGTGGGATTTGATCTCATTAGGTTATGGATTGATATTTATTACCTTTTTTTAGTTTTTAACTTTGTGATGTTGGGGTTCAGGTAAATCATTACCACGCCATGTAAACATATCTTTCAATTATCCAAGTATATTAGAAATAACCGATCCATCCATTGAGTGTGGGAACTTTGTCTTAAACATAAAAAAATAAAAATACCACACTCAATAATTAAATGCTTGCGTTACAGTTCCAACCTGGACCGATGCCATGCGATAATTTTGTTTATTAGAGTTTGCTAAATACAACGGATTTCAAGTGGGTTTCTATTCGCCCATATGGCAAGCATGCATTTGAAGTTTCTAAATTTCTGTATCATATTTTTCGGTGAGGTTAACGTGATTTTGTTTTATGTAGGCAAGGATGAATATTAGTTCTTGAGAACTAGTTGATGTGTAATAAGTTGACGGAGTTCTCTTTATATAAAGGAGTTGAGGGAGTTCTCTGTATATAAAGGAATTCAAAAATCCTAGGTGCAGATTATGATATAGTTAAATAACTCGGGGGAGTAAAAGTTTTTAATACATGTAAAAGTAAGATGGATGCGTGTCTATATAGACATAAATGCGAGAGGCTTAATACATGTAGAATTAAGATGGATGTGTCTTCGTACATTGAGAAATGTAGAGAGAAGCGAGCACCTATGTAATGAACGTTTCCATGGATTTGGATTTGCTCACAGGGATAGATGAAGTGAGATGAAGTTTATAATATGTGTCTTCGTACATTGAGAAATGTAGAGAGATGCGAGCACATATGTAATAAACGTTTCCATGGATTTGGATTTGCTCACATCTAGGGATAGATGAAGTTAGTTGAAGTTCATAATATATTATGAGATATTTTTTCTAAATTAATTTATTTTTTACATTTTTTTTCTTCTTGTTATTTTGTATGGATGTGAAGTTTAGGGTTGTAGTATATCTAGAGAATTCTGAGAAGGATAAAGCATATTCAAAATAATTTTATAATTTATAATCTCAAAATTAAGGGTAATACACTGTATCCTCTCCTCCTCATAAAAACAAGTCTTCTTCTATTGAGAGCATTGCTATGATTAGATACCTAATGTACAAGAATAAGACAAACAACATGGATGACAAGAGACTCCCAAGAATTGCTTCAAACTCTAGCCAAAACCAACAGTACTCAAGCTGAGATTACATAAAGATGTCAAATCTTGGCTAAATCATTGGGGAATACAAGAAGAAGCCATCATACAAAATATAAATATTATTACAAATATTATCACTGGTCAACCCTAATTTAGAAAATCAAAATTACCTTTCAGTTTTGAAAAGTGCAAAGAAGAAAGTCAATGTTGCTAAAATAAGAACAAACTCTCACGAGCTACATAGAGAATTTGGACAAATCTCAAAACACTATGGGATGATGGATGAGAGAATCTATCATCTTTGTAATCTCGGTTGTGTTACTGATTCCTCTAGATCTGAAAAAGAAAAACAATTCCTCTTTGGCTTCTTTCAATTTTATTTAGCATAGAAATACAATTTTATAGAAATTAAAGTAATATCTTACCTTCTTAAGATCTATAAACTAATTGGTCTCAATGATGTTAATCATCTTCATCATCATCATTTTTATTTTTAATTGAAATTAATTTTGAAAGTGATAAATAACTATTTTATTTATTTTTATAATTGTGAGATTAATAATAAATATTCTGAAATTCAAATTTAAAAGATACATCATCATAATAATAATAATAATAATTTTTCAAGCTCTACTTTCTTAATTGTTTTTTCTTTATTATATAGATTTGTCATTAGTGGGGAGCGGCTCTGCGAGTCACGACTAGGCTTCTGATGCGCTGTGAGAGCTAAAATTTTTGAAAAACGCATATTTCCAACTTGTTTAGCCTCGTGTCCGCTGAGAGTGCGTGGATCTGAGCCACACCATGGAAATCTGAGAGGGCGTGCTACAGAAATGCTGTAATAGATGAAACAAGAGGAGGAGGAGGAGTTACACGACCGTCTTTTGAGCTATCGCTGCATCTTCGAACTATAGCATCTCAAGTTGATTCTAGCCAGAGGAAAGCGATGGAAATCGAACCCGAGTCATCTCATAGAAAGGTGGATCGCGCATCAGAGCGGGGAAAAACCTTTCACAGGCACAAGTGGCTCCAAGATACATGATTAGTTCAGTTTGTGTCGGAGAGAACACCCAATATATGTGGAATCACATGTCGATAGGGAAAGTTTTGGGACTAGTTTTAGGTATTGGATAGAGTGTTTCATCTAGGAGAAGGAAGATTTTACTCATGCCTATTTGGATTAGATCTATTCACTCCTACAGGAATTTTGGTTGAAGAAATTCTCGCACGAATAGGAATCTATGTCAAGACTCCTGAGGCAACAAGACAACACTGCTACACCTTTTATGCCCATATCTATGTATATCTGAACATTTCCAAGCCCTTACTCGGCAAAATATTCCTGGAATACCATGAAAGCTCTTACTGGGCAAAATATTCTTGGAATACCATGGTGAGGAATGGATTGAGACAATCGATTATGAGCACATCCCTTTTAGATGTTGAAAATGTCATATGCATGAGAACTTATTTAGGGATTGTCTGCTCAACACCCCTTGGAGACCTGAAAATCCAGCAACTAGAAAATCTAATAATGGCTTCACTCAGGTTCACGGGAAATGCAAGCAAGGGAAAAAAACATTGGTAGTCAATCAGGATAAAGCCCCATATACAAGAAAATCCTTTGATGTCTTAAGACAAACTCCGAAAAATATCCAATCTAAGGCAACACCATTGCATGCAAGTAATGGGTCAGGGCAAGAAAGAGTGAAACCCACTCCAGAGCCAATCCTAGAGAAAATCGTACCAACATCGAAGACCATCCCCAAAGGATAGGATCAAATTTTAGAAGATGGAGGCAACATGGAGGTTGAATTAGATGAGAGAGAGTTGACGGGGATTGATCTAGTAAGTCTGGAAGAAGCATATCATAAACAAGAACTTCACTCTCTCCCTCCAGATCAACTCCGACGAGTGCATAAGGTTTTCCTCAAGTCTACAGCAGGGGCCACCTCCAGATCCGGGATGGGCCTAGGAATTCATTGGGATCCCCTCAAGGATCCTTGCAAGAATTCCAAAGATGAAAAAAAGTAGAGAAAAAAAGATACTCAACAATTAATCGAGGTGGTCGGAATTTTTGTGGTGAACTCTAGTCAGATCCAACTAATCTCTAAGAGTTTTCATCTCATGCCCCCCCCCATCGTCCTCATGAATATCATGTCATGGAATATCTATGGTTTAAATGGAAGACGTAAGCAGAGACTTCTTCAAAATCGTATCATGATAGAAAATCCCAACATTCTTTTGTTGCAAGAGACTAAATGTATTGGCACGAAGGCTGAATCTATTTCAGTGTGATGTTGGAGGTAAGTTCATTTTGTTCATACAGACTCCAGAGGATCGGTAGGTCACCTTGCTATTCTTTGGAATCCGACTACAGTCATGCTAGAAAAAGAAGATTTTTTCACAAATGTTTACAGACCACATATTCAATAAAAGCAACTCTCTTTTCTACAGAATTTGGAAGGCATGAGTGACATCACCCTATTAGAAAAGTAGGTCTACTCATTTCACCATAGACAATATATCAATATTGTCACCCAAACATAGGTCGAAGCCACTCCCGAGCACTGTAACCTTGACAGAGAATAATTCCATAAGCAAACCCTAGGCCTAAGAGACAATCAAGGTAGCGTATCACTCTCTAGATTTAGCATACTAAGAAGAAAGTCCAAACCATAACCAAGAGAGAGACCAAGCCTAAAACCAAAAATACAAGTTGTAGTAGCTGCAGCTACAACTACTCTCCCCACTTGTGCACAACTAAATTTCTGCAGTTGCAAGTGAGTATATGCTAAATGAGTTCTAGCGCTCTGTATTTATATTATTCCTTCTTAGTTGTTTGGGCCGACTTCTCTTCCTATGAGATTAAACTCAATATTAAATTAATATCTTTAGCCGACCAGTCTTCTAGGCTTATTGTTCAAAGCTTTAGGGTTTCTCTTGCTTCCTGGAACATTCTAGTCTTTTCAAGGCTACACATGGAGGTTAATACCTCCCGTAGCTTCCATAATATCAACACTCCCTCCTAGCTAGGGAGGTATTGAAAGAATGGTCTTGAGCACAAACATACCATTCAACTGGTAGCATCATCATAGCCACATAGGCTATCTCATGATTAAATCACGAGCACCATCATCACTATTAGTATCATCTGATATCATCTGATATCATCAACTGCATCATCTCTCAAAGCCATACTCCATCTGAGTAATCAGGCATTATGTTGAATAAGTCACTTACTCCACAGAGTGGTATAAGAACCATTCTTCTAATCTGGACATATTTCCTAAAAGAATAAGATGTTGGAAGTCATGCCATGGGCTACAAGGACTATTCTTCTAATCCGGACATAGGTCCTATAAGAATAAATGTAGTGGACCATTTTCTACCTAGAGAATGTCTGTCCACCAGCACATTGACTATCCAGCTAGTTGGTAATCATTTCCAACACTACTGATAGTTTTCATGGCAATCAAAACAATTCCATTCAATATAACACAACTGTGTCTATCCATAGTAGTACACAACTACTATCCATTGGTACACAACCACACCAAGTAAAACACAAGTACTTAATCAGTGGAACATATCCACCACAGTAGCATACATATATTTTCCAAAGACATACAATCTCAACGGAAATCATATCATCTGATATAAACCTGAATAAAAATATATCATGATATAAACTGATTCATCAGGGCCATTCATCCACTCACATCTGTGAGATCTAAAAGAGCATCTGCCCTCAGAAGGTAAAACATCATCCATGGGCTATATAAACTATTCTTCTTAAGCATAGAAGAATAGTTGTCCCTGATTTGTGAGCGTGGACCATTCACCTAACTAGACCATTCCTCTAATCATAGTGCAACCTAGAGAGAATGAGTCTTCCCTAAGGAATCTCTGTCCCTGATTGTTGAACCTATACCATTCACCTAACTGGGCCATTCCTCCGGCACTAATCATAGTGCAACCTGGAGAGAATAATTTTTCCTAGGGCATGACTGTCCAGACCATTTCCTAATGGAAAATTAAAAATGATTGTCCTACACCAACCTCCAAAATGGACCATTCTTTGAAACTGCTCACAACTGTGAACTTCGAAAGAATGACTTCCCGGCGAGGTAGACCATTCTACTTGGCCACTAATCAAACTGACTACCAAGAAGAATGATTTTCCTAGACCATTCCCCCACACTGGATACAAAAGAAATCATTTTCTATGGTACATCATCAATCTATCGGACCATTTTCATTACGAAAATGATTGTCCGATCTGGACCATTTTTCGAACTGGAAAATGTATGTTCGTCAGAAATCTCAAACCACTTTCCGAACTGGAAAGGAACTGCTCATTCTAGACCATTTTTCGAACTGCAAAATGATTGTTCATAAATCAATAACATATCAATTCTCCCTCCCAACCTAGGAGTAATCTCTTCCCTTTTCAATAAGAAAGTTGTCTCCATCAGCCCCAACTTGCTTCTTAAGTATGCAAACTTTTCATCTTGGACATAGGCTTTACCAAAATATTTTCTATCTTCTCATTGATGGAGATATACTAGAGAACCACTTCTCTCTTTTGTACTTCATCACAGTGAATATAATGCTTGATCTCAATGTACTTTGGTCTTTCATGGAACATTGGTTTTCTCTGAAGGCTTCACATAGCTCTGATCATTGCAATATATCATGGTTGAATTCAATACCTCTATTTCCTGCTAGCTCATGACAACATGGAAAAGCTCAAACTGAAGCATATCCAAGTAGCACTTTTTCTGTCATCAATTAGAGTTTGTCATGGATTAGCAATCCATCATCTCGGACTTCCGAGTAACCATTCTGATACACTATTTCTATCATATAAGGTTTTCACCATGCTTCTGTTGTATATAAGATACTCTGCATCAAGTTGTTTGAATCCATACAAGGTCGTCTTATATCTACATACATGGGTCTCTTTCTGGTATAAGCTTCTTTCTCAATTTTCTTTATTTGGGAAGAACAATCTTTTATATGTAGATTCCAATCCATGGATACTACAGGAGGTATATTTGGTTCACTGGAATGATCTCTCGTCATAGTCTTTTCCCTTTTTCTCGAAGAACTTATGAATTTCGCAATGCTTCAATTCATAAGTCCTTTTCACATTTGCTTACATACATTATTCTTTGCCATAACTTCCATTTCTTCTGGTTGATTTCTTCTAGTGGGTTCAAACCAAGCTGGTGGTCTTTGTGATTCTCGGTATAATAACTGGTTGTTCTGGCTTTTCTTTCTTTCTTGGAATATTCATGTTCTTCCTCATGTTTCTCTTTAGCTCTTGGGTCCATGAAGTCTTCTATAGATTCCATGCCCTGAATATTCCAACTTCTTCCTTTTATCATAGGATCATGGATGTATATGGACAACCAAGGATACTTTAAGGCTTCTTTTCGAAGAAGACTTCTTCTAGAGTCAAATTGAACACTTGTTGCTTATCATGGCTATTATTTTCAATGGGAAAATGGATAGATAATTCATAATCCTTAATGGATCATATCATTTAGGATTATCCCCTGTTGGGATATAAAGATGTCCTAAAAACAACCTTAGTTTGACATTAATTTATCAACCGAGGATTCGTCTTTTCTTTCAAGAATATCAACAAAGTCTATGCAGATAGTTGTAGAGGTTAAAATCATGTAGATCATTCAGTTAAAGAAAATCTGAGTTTATCGAAAGCACTTCAATAATCAATTCATTGAAAACTCTGAAACTGATAACTCACTTAACATAATTGTAATCTAATTACTAACATGCCATGAATCAAAACATCAACCAAATTGTCGAATTCATCTAGCTCAAAAAAAGTAATTGAACTTGAAAATACTCAATGAATCAATCTATCTATCTTTATTTAGCCTACTAGAAAAGAACAACGAATTATTGTATCTGTAAGAATGAACAACAAATGTGAATTTGATAAAAAGGAACAACGTATGCAGAAATGAAAGAAATCTACAAGCGATAAACTAACAGTAATTGGAAATGGAACAACAATTGATAACCTTGAAATAAAGTGTTTATTCTCTGCAAATGAACAACACACCTAATGAATCAACACACTTCCTTAGATTTATCTTAACTTTGCAAGGATTTAAATCACAAAATGGAATTGATACGATTCTGAGGATGAAATAGTAACTCCTTAAATTTGGAGCCCACAATCTTGGATAGATGCTGGCACGCTACAAAAATGGAATTGATACGATTACAGATGAAATAGTAACTCCTTCTGACTGGGCCCACAATCTTCAGATGGTACTGCTGCTAAAAACGCAGTACGCAAAGATGATCAAAATGCTCAAGGCTTTCATTAATTCCATAATTTGTAAATCATTTACAATGGACTTCTTGTACAGAGTGATTCAAAGATCTGAATGTTTGATTGAATTTATTGGATATCTCTCAATTTTTGATCACCCTCTATATATTACACTGACATGGGTAAATTAAGCTATCCTGAGGATCAAGAGATCCTCAGGATTGCTTTTACTATTTATAATGATTACAAAATAAAGAGTTAATATCCCTCTAAACTGCTTTGCGTCTGATTCCTTCGATCTTTAATGGCTTATGTATATTTAGGATCTCTTTAATTATCTTGAGGTAATAGCAATTGTCCATTTTCCGCAATAAAATCAAACAATTGAAACGGAAATTTAGAAATTATCTAATATTACTCAATAATATTTCTAGAAGACTTTTTAATCATTTTCTTTCCTAATTACTTCTAATTAATATAAAATTCAATCAAGAATATATCATAAACCATTGTAATAAGGAGGATATTTATACCCTTTTCTCAACTCAACATACCCCCTAGCTGACCTTTTTTCATGTCCTCATGCAATAAGAGAGTTTACATGTAAATCATTGATACTATAGGGAGGAGAGGTCTTTTCTCCACGTCTCCTGAACCCATTCTTACCTTTAAGCTCTCCAAAAACAACATCTTCCTCCTTCTTACAAATTTCATAATTACTCTGATAACCCTTTGGAGGGCACCAAATGTTGGGAGGATTGTACTTGCATCCAATCCAGGCAGGCCCTTAATACACGATCATTATGGCATACCTCTCTAACCTAAAGGTGGCTGCATGAAAAATTCTGAAACCAAATGGGTTTGTGTTCTTGAATGCATTTGAGGAGACATCCCATCTTAGTTTGGAAGCAGAAATGGCTTCTTCTTTAAGATCTCTAAAATACTGTATGCCTGACTATACAACATATTTGTGGATGGGAGCCAAAGATTTTATAACCCTCTCCCTCTTCATGAATGTTTTGTGCTACATAATGGTATCAAGGGTTTTAGGAGGTTCTCCTTTGATCCATAAATCTAATCCAGTCTCCCTTTTCATGAAAACCTTGTGTGCTTTAGCCCACCTGGTTTGGTTTTTGGTAAAAGACAAGAATGCTTGAAACTGGATTTCCCCAATGAAAGGATTAGGGCTCTTTTTTCTATTTTTTCCTAGGAAGAATTTGTGAAGGTATAGCTCACACAGAAAGTATCCTAATTCCTCCTCTTGTTCTCTAAAACATGAAACAAAATCAGAAACAATGGTGAATTCAAAAGGTTTGCCTCCTCTAATAGATTTTATTCTCAGCATCAGATAACATTCTAACAAAAATAAGGTGTAATTAGTAGCAGGGGCCCTGCAAGCTACTATATCAGAATAGACAAAGAAAATTTATTTGGTTTGCTCTAAATCTCCATATAACTGGCCCTGTACCTTTTTCACCTTTTCCTTAGCTCCGTTGAGCTCAACAAAAGTCTCATTCTCTATTGTTGACATGGCTTGAAGTTGTTTGATAACTTTTTGATGTTCTGCCATTGTTACCATTTCATCTCTGCATTGAGTTAGGGATTGTTGGGATTGCATCACTTCTTCCTCCAGCCTGCTAATAATAACATCCTTTTTAGGGGGATGAAATGCTTCCTCAGTCTGAACAACTGCTTCTACTGTTTTTGGGGCATCTGTCTGGGTTCTTATTTCAATTGTTTCCAAAGGAGTAGGAAAATTTGTTGGGAACACTCCCTCAATTTAAACAACTGTATTTTTTGATACTGGACCCTGCATCTGAGTTTCTATCTCAGTTGTTTCCAAAGGATCTTGCAATTTTGTTTGTGTTCCAACAAAATTGGTGTGAACTATCCTTCTAGGAAGTGGATTTCTTCCCTATATTCTAGGCCTCTTGGATTTCTTCTTCTCATGTGCCTTGTCAGCCTTTTCCAACTGCTTCCTAAGTTGTCTAATTGTTTCTTTTTGTCTGCCAACTTTTTGTTTTAATACTTTTATTCTCTTAACCTTTTTCCTCAATATCTTGTTTTCCTGTTTTAATTTTTTTATTTTATTGTTGCCTTTTCTTATTGTTTTATTCTGTTTATGGGGTATTTTAAGGTCTTCTCCACCTTCATTAGCTGGTGACTGTCCCCCTATTTATTCTAGGTGTTATGTTTGTTCCAAAGGACTATTTACCTCAATGTGAGGTTCATAATGTTTTTTTCCTTCAGGAGATGGCATCTCCATATTAGGAAGGTCCAAGACAGGATTTGAATGGGAAGAAGTTGGTACAGACCTGCCTGTTTCTTCAGAAATTGATGTCCCTAAATTTCCCAGTACTTGAGCCATCTCTACTTCACAACTTCTGAAGAAATGTTCTGTAAGGTTTTCAAGTGATGGCTTCTTTGTTTCTATAGTCTCCTGAGTGTTTTCTTGTAAGAGTTGTTCTGTTTGCATAGTCTCCTAAGTGCTTTCAGTTTGAACTGTCTTTTTACCTCTTTTCCTTTTTCCAGTGGAGGTTTCAGGAATAGAGATTTTCCTATGTCTCCTCTTCTTTGATGTTTCTTCTTGTTTAGTCTGAGTTTATGCCAGTTGGATGGGGTCTTCTTCTACTTTAGGCTGGGGTACTAGAATTTCACTTTGGCCACTGTCTCCTTCTACCTGGGTTGTGTCACTTCCCTGTGGGGGAATTTCGTGGTGGATTTCAAGTTGTTCGATTTGTAGGGGCCTGTCAGGATCAATTAAATATCCCCAAGTTATTTGTGTTTGGATCAAGTCCTTGTTTACTATAAATTTTACTATTCCATGGTGACTAATTATATTGACATGGTCTTTGGCCTTCTGGGTCCTTGTAGCAACTTCATGCAACATGGAATTTAAAAAGAATGGAAAATTTATCACTGACCTCTATTTTAGTGTTGCTAGCAGTTTGAGGTGGCGCAGTCTCACCACATCGTATCTCCCATAACATGTGATATATATTTGTATTACTCCTACTACCTCCCTCCATGGCTCACTGACAACAGCGGGGTTGAGTCCTTTCCCTTTTTTGTCGAGTTCTTCTCCTAGTTCCATGAAGGACTGCACAACGTCCTTGAGTGCTATGAATTTACCGTTCCATTGTGTACCTTCATTTGGGAGGCTTGTTACCTCTACTATAATTTCCTCGGTGACTGGAATTTGTATGTCTCGAATCAATGAGACTCCCCTCTATAAGTTCTGGAAAAATGATAGCGTGACATTTATGTCATATCCCTGCAATCTGTTGAAATATTCTGTCCACCTGAGACGATGTAAAATTTCCCTTTCTCAGTGAGTTACTTGCAGCAATGTGGGCTCCCGACGGATGCTTCGGCTGCCCATGTCTTCTGCAAACAATTCAGCACAACTATTGTTCCTGGCTGCAAACTTAGTTAGACCAACTTGTGAAAAATTATTACCAGAAATGGTAAAGATCACAGAATAACATATGTATATAGAAATATGAATTTCCCCATTAATTGTAATCATTATGATCTATCGATAAATGTGCATAATATTCACCCCCTGATAAATTTAAAGGTCAACCTCGACCGTCGATATGTGCAAGTAATGATGGAAGCTAGTTCAAGTGAGAGGTAATTACTACGTCGTCGTCGCCGCTGGGAGAACAATCATTAATAACCTTCAATAGAACTTTAACGGTAATCATGAACAATAATCACTCTTTTGTGGGAAGTAAAAATTCAAATACCTATGTTCAAAAATGTTTAAGGAAAAAGATTCCAAGTAATCTAAATTTGTTCACGTTTTATAAATATTCCACATGTCATAACTTTGTTACTTTCCCTTATGTTAAATATAACTGGAATGATAACCTCTTTGTTAAGAAAGGAAGTCTAGGAACACAAAAAAAACTTAGCATATTTAAGATAAACTTCCATACCACAGGCAGAGCCACTGCTGCCAGCATGCATCCGTAGCCTCTACATGTTGCCTTTTAATGCATAGATGAGCCCATATCCTCAATAAATATTTTGAATCGTCTTTTCCCAAAAAGGCCACTATCCTGGTTTGGTAGCCAGATAATGACAATGCCATTCACTATATCGTAACCTAAGTGAACAAGTCGGCTCATGATGAGACCTCTTGTCCTTTGACAGAAAATTCCAAAGGCCATTGCCCTGGTGTGGTAGCCATAGTGGGAATGTCACTTATGTTATTCTCTTATGATCATGGTAGGTTGGCTCATGATGAAACCCCCTATCCTTTGTGGGAGAATTTTATTTTCTTTATTTATATTTAATTTTTATTTCCATTTTTTTTTAAGGGAGGCTCATCTACTCCTTAAGAGTGAGGGATGGAGTAAGAAGTGTAAGAATTCCAAGTAAAAATGTACCCTAGGATCCTTATTATGATATGAAGGAAAATTATCATTCAAGTATATGTATATATATATATAGGGGAAAGAAATGAATTATGGTGGTTAAAAGATTATGAACAATATTAAGATAATTCGAAGAAATCAATCCAAAAACAATTCAATAAGGTATGCTAGATAGTCCACAAAGAAAATGACAAATCGTTATCATGATAACTAGAAGTGATGCTGTTGAAAATTAGTTAGTGAAGGTCATACCCAAAGTAGTGGCTAAACATGTCAACAACACGTGTTGTTCATGAAAAATCATGATTTTCAAAGGAAAGGAACAACAATAAGAAAAATCGTAGAAAGGAACAACAATTGTTTCTTTCGAATAAACAACAATACTCGGAAAAAGGAATGACAATAGTGATAAAGGGAACAAAAATCACTCTAAAGGAACGACAGTTGTTACTTTCGAATGAACGACACTATCCGCAAAGGGAATGACAATCACACCAAGGGAATGACAGTCGTTCCGTTCAAATGAATGACAGTATCTGTAATGGGAACAACAATCACACCAAAGGAACAACAGTCATTACTTTTAATTGGACGACACTACCTGCAAAGGGAACAACAATCACACCAAGGGAACAACAACAATGATGTTCAGATTTTAACCATCTAATTAAGTAATTTGAAACCTCCCGTAGACATTTTTGTTGAATCTAAGATTGATTAGTCATCAACTAAATTCATTCAATTTTTATGGGTAGGTTTATTCAATGATCAAAGCATTGGATGATTTGTTAGTGTCACACATTCATTTCCTATCTACTACAGCTGCGCATTCTTTTAGTGCAGTCGCCCGAATTTTTGTTGTTGAACATGACATATTCATTTCCTGTGTAAAGCGAGATTTATATTCGATGGATTTTTCAAAGTGAGATAGGAGCAATTTGAAGTTTGAATAAAGAACAAAAAAGAGTGCTAATTATATTCATTACAATCATCTTTTCTGGTTTTTGTTCTCCAAAATTCTTGATAGTGGCTTTCCTAGGAAGTAAAAACTAAAACTCAATCAAATCTGTAAAGAAAACTATATGCAATATGTACAATGTTGATAAAAACAACAATTTTATGAAGCGGAAGATGTTGGGTTACCTTCCCAGCCAGCTAAAATATGAACAGTAGGATCATTACTTACTTCTTGGAAAAATGATTCTTTTGAAAGTGGTCAATGGCAGAGTCGCAGCCGATATCCATTTACTAGAAAAGGATAACCAGAACTCTCGATGATGACTAAAGTGAAAGTGCCATTATTATGAACTTCATTGATTTCATATGGTCCCAACCACCTTGTCTACAATTTTCAAGGAAAATCCTAAAATCCGGAATCATAGAGAAGCACTCAATCAACCTTCTGGAAGGATTTATTCTTGATATGCTTATCGTGCCAACTAGTTCTCTATTGTTGAATAATAGATCTGCGCTAAAGGGAGAGCATGCATGATTCATCTAACTCATTGAGTTGTTGTAGGTGCTATGTGTGTGCCTCTGTAAGATCTAGTACAATTTCCCTAGCCATTCTTAGTGTCTTGATCTCAAATTCAATTGGAAAAATAAGTTCTTTGCCAAATACTAGGTGATAAGGAGAGTAGCCAATACTGTTACGCCATGTTTTGTGATAGGCCCATAAGGCATTTCGAAGCTCGACTACCCAATTTTGATGGTTGGTTGAGACTGTTTTTTTCAAGATTGCCTCCAGGACTTTATTGGTACTTTCCACTTGTCTGTTTGCTTGTGGGTGGTATGGGGAGGTAACTCTGTGTTTAATGTGATAATTGCGCAGAGTGGCCATGATTTTATGTGTTGTAAATTGCGACCCTCCATTAGTGATTACTTCCATGGGTAATCCATAGCATACAAATAATTCAAAGACAAACTTAATGACAACTTCCTCTGTTGCGTTTGGAAAGGCTACTGCCTCTACCCACTTGGTCATATAGTTTGTTGCGACTAGTATATAATATTTCTTGTTTGATTTTGGGATGAAGGGGCCAACAAAATCCAGTGCCCATCTCTTGAAAGGTTCTGCTACTACTTGTGCTTGTAAGGGAATTTCATCAACTTGGCCTGCTCGGACCATCCTCTGACAGATGTCGCAGGCCTGAACATATTTCTTTGCATCTTTGAATATTGAGGGCCAATAGTATCCCATCTGTAAAATTTTATGCGCAGTTCTGCAGTCTGCAAAATGTCTACCACAAGGCTCTTCATGAACTGACTTAGAGATACCGTAAATTCCATCATCTCTTACACATCTTCATATCTGAGGATCAGACCCTGTGTGGAAAATATATCCACCAATCTAGGTGAATGGTGCACTGCGTTGAACGATTAGTTTTCTTTCTCTTGATGACAGATGTGTCGATAGTTTCCCTACTGCCAGATAATTCCCCACATCAACGTACCACGGTGTCTTGATAATGAAAACGAACAAATGTTCATCTAGAAATTGATCTTCAACTGTCAATGAGCAATCTTTTTTGGGTACGCGAGACAAGAAATGTGCAATGACATTCTCTCTTCTGGATCGATCCTTGATGGTGATGTTGAATTCCTGCAATAGTAATAACCACCCTGTGACCCGTCCATTAGTAACTGGTTTGTTAGCTAAATATTTAATAGCAGAATGATCAGTAGACTGAATAACTGGATAGCCTACTATATAGTGGCAAAATTTATTAATAGCATGTATAACGACTAAAAATTATTTTTATGTTAATGTGTAATTTAATTAAGCAGGAGTAAGATTTTTGCTAATAAAATAAATAGCATAAGGCTTCTTTTCTTCTTCCTATCCAAGGACAATGCCTATGGCAATATCCGATGCATCTAAAGAGATATGAAATGGTAATTTCCAGTTTGGTCCTCTCAGTACCGGTGCTGTTGAGACCAACCTTTTGAGTTCTACAAATGCAACATCACACTTATCAGACCACTAAAATTCCACATTACCAGTTAAAGCATGTAAAGGTGCAGTTGTTCTTCAAAACGTTTTTATGAATCTGCAATAATATCTTGCACAACCGAGGAAACTACGTACCTCAGTTTGTGTATGAGGTGTAGGTAAATTAAGGATTACCTCTATTTTTGTTGGGTGTACCTTGATTCCATCTGCAAAAACATAGTGTCCTAGTACCACACCTTTAGTCATCATCATATGACATTTCTCATGACTCAAACATAGCCTGGTAGCAATTCATCATTCCAATACCTTCTCCATATTGCTTAAATCCTGATCAAAGTCAATGCCATAAGGGGTGAAATTGTCCATGTAAACTTCAATTCATTCGTTAATCAAATAAGAAAATATGCTTAAAATAGCTCTCTGGAATGTAGTTGGAGCATTACATAATCCAAAGGGAAATACTCTATATGTGAAGGTACCCCAGGGACATGTAAATGTAGTTTTATCTTGATCTTCTGGAGAAATCTGAATCTGATTATAACCGCTAAAACCATCTAGAAAGGAGAAAACCTGCTTCCCTGCTAATGTATCAAGGACCTAATCAATAAAGGGTAGGGGAAAGTGGTCCTTCTGGGTGGATTTATTGAGTTCTCTGTAGTCTACACTTTTTCACCACTTCCCATTCTTATTGGGGATGATTACTAATGAAGATACCCATCGACTGTCTAAAATAGGATATATGAAATCTACATCTAACAATTTCTGTAATTCTTCTTTAACAAGGTCCCTAAGATGAGGATTCAATCTTCATTGGGGCTATCAGATGGGTCAGGCATCTTTCTCAATATAGATATGATGTGTACAAAGTTTGGGATCAATTCTCTTCATGTCGGGATACTCCCAAGGAAAATCTTGTTGATATTTAGAAAGGATTTGAATTAATCTTTGTTGTTGTTGCTCATTCAAATTAGCATTAATATTCAGAAACCTCCCTGGTGCAATTTCAAATGATATGTTGTTATGGACAGCGGTAGTGGGAATTTGTTTCTCCATCAATTCTTCTAAAGGATGTCCCTATGATTCATTATCCAAAGCAACTTTTAGCATTTGACATGTTGGGTTTCTTATCACGGTTGGGCTGCTAACGAAGCTACTGATCACAACATCTTCTAGTTGGTTTTTGAGCCCAAGAGCTTCTTCCAATGTGAGAGGAGATCGTAAGTTTTTTTCTGGATATCTATGTGGTGGAAACTGCTGATGTATGGTAAGTAGACTCAGTTTAGCTAGAGGATACAGGATGAGGTTCTTTGTAGAACTTCCTCTAGCAATTGTCATGTTGCTTGTACGACATTCGATGTATAAATCTGTTGTTGTAATCCATGGTCTTCCCAATATCAATGGGTGTCCATCGAATCTACTTCTTGGGTTGATAACTAGGAAATCAGTTGGATATTCCCAAGAATCGACCGAAATTGTTATATCTTGTAATGTGACGGCTAGTTTAACCACCGATCTATCATCCAATTCCAACATAATTGAAGTAGGTTTGAAGGAGGTGATACCCAGGACGTTGCAGGTCTCGATGGTTAGAATATTGATGATTGCCCCCAAATCCACTAGTATATTTGGAAAAAAAAACCCTATATCTGAAATGTTACCATGGGATTCCCTGGGTTTGTATACTTGGTTGGCTCCTGCTTTCCTAGAATAAGATCAGACAAAGCTCCTACCACATGAACAGTTGATGGATTCTTAGCTTTCCTGACAACATTCTTTCCACAATTCCTTAATTGTTTTTGCATAAATGGGAATATATTGCAGAGCCTGTAGGAGTGGGATTTTAACATTTAGATTTTTAAGTTCCCTGACGATATCGAAGTTAGGATATACATCTGGTTTTGCTATCATTAGCCTCTCGAGAAACGGGGGAGGAGGAATTTCATCAGAATTCCATTGATCGACTGTGTTTTCCCCTTGTTCTGTTTATTCTATTATGACCATAGTCGATGGTTTTATTGTTGGTTGTATATTATTCTCATTCTCCTTATTTTGATGAATGTCACTTTCCTCAGGAGAAATTATACACCTTGATCTCAACCGAAGTTCGTTGCACCCTATAGATTTGATTTCACCCTCCAAATTCTTGACAATTTGCACGAGCTCGACTATTATTAGGATTTGGGTTGGGTTGAGCTGGTAATTGACGACGCATTTGAGGTTGAGGGTTCTGAGGTAATTCAAGTAGGGGTTGAGCTTGAGGAGCCATCCCCATGGGTTGATTGTTCATTCCCATGGGACGTTGCCAATTTTGATTCCAATTGGGGACTTGGGAAGCTATGTTAGGCCATTGTAAAGGATAGGGGTTATTATTTGAATTCTGCCAAAATGGGGTAGGGTATTGTGAGTAAGGATAGGTGGGATTTGCAACTGGTTGATTTGGCCAGGGTGTCGTAGGATATTGTTGGGACTGCCAGGTGGGGTTAGCAAATGGTTGGCCTTGCCATGCATTTCCAGAATTATGTTGTTGATTATACTGTCGGGAAAAGAAAGAAGAAGGATCTTGTAGTGTACCTGGGGGACAAGCCTGCCATTGGCGACGTTGAGCCATCAGATATACTGGTTTTGTTTCCTCTTCTGTTTATTTAAAGACAACTTTCAGTCTTGGGAGTGATGGGCACTGCTCTGTTGCATGGTCTTTGGCACAGATGGTGAAAATTTGAACCACGTCCAAGGGACTTTCCTTCGAACTATGTTTCCTTCTGCATTAGTGGTAAAATATGGCCAATGACTGTTCTGTTTTGGCTTGTTTCTGTTTAACCTGTAGAACATCCAATTGTGTAGTCAGAGTACTCAAAATGTTTTTTTTTTAATTTTCTATAAGATTACCAACTTTTGCTCGGGTGACACCATCGCTATTAATGTTGTTATTTATGGTGAGGGGAGCCCATATTCCCGATCTGGTTCGCATACTTCCTCGTGAGCACCCGATGCACAATTGGATAATGTTATCATATGTTTCTTGATAAATATCACCTTTTCCCATTAAATTCAATGTTTCTACCCATTCATTCTTCATACCTTTTATCAAAGTGGATTTAAGTACCTCACCTGGTAGTGTACCATAAGGTGATCTCTACAAGTTATATTGAAACCTTTCAACATATTCTTCTAGTGTTTCATTTTCTTTTGCACTCATTTGAAAGATTTCATCTTTTAAATCCCTGGTTCTATAGTAGTCTTGATATTTTGTAAGTAAGGCTTGTTTCATTTCATCCCAGGAATTTAAAGTCCCTCCCCCTAATCCCATAAACCATCATAAATATGCCCCTTTCAAAGTGGAAGGAAATAGATTTAGTTTCTAGGGTTTAGAGGTGTAGTCCTAGCCTCTACACAGGACATCAAACTCGAATAGGAATGCGTCAACATCCTCTGCGATCAATCCATGGAAGGTTGGAAGATTCTGTAATGGAATGGATTTCATTGGGGCATTAGCAACTAGATCAACTATAGGATATTCCAGAGTGGAAGTCTGGGTTCACTGTTGATTTTGTTATGCAATTTGGTCGAAAATATGCCAATAGTCTTCAGGGATTTCTCATTCTAGGTGTTCTATTTGGGGTGGTAGATTACTTAGTCCTTTACGAGATTTCATCGCACTGCCTCTATCTAGGATTTCATATGTTCCTTCTCCTATCAGGGTCACAGGAGATCCAGGTTTAGTTGGTGGTGGGTTTGCCTCAACAATTCCATTGGTTTCCCCTTCTCCTTCTTCCAAATTATGTTAGGGTCCTAACCCGCACATAGGTAGAGCAATATATTCGGATGTAATAAAGGTCAATATTAATAAGGCCTTTTCAATAAAATAGAATAAGGCAGATGTAAGAAGACCTAATAGAAGCTTCCGTTTCTAGAGTGATCTTCCTCTAGATGCTTCTCTTGATAGACATATTTAGTATAAATAAGGGTCGAGGGTATGAAAACCCTAGCTTGGAGATTATTGTAATAGAGCGTTGCTTGACTGGAGGTTGCCCCCTCGAAGAGGCCCGTGAACATTGTTTTCTGAATCAAAGTGTTATTTCTGTTGTTGTTCTTATATCATTTATGTGTTATTGTGGAGATTATGCTAGTTATATTAATGTTATTCTGCCATTTCTAGCATTTTATTTCTGTTTTGCATACTTTTTATATCTGGTATATTACAAGTGGTATCAGAGCACTTTCCTTGGTAGAAATTGTGGGATTTTTTTTCTTTTTAGGGTAGAGATGTATTCCGGTGTCTTTAAGCCATAGAGATCTATCATTACATGCATAAACCCACGGTTGAGGGATTCATACACACAGGAAATACAAGTGATTCTTAAGTGCACAACTATTAACCACCCTTGTAACCCCTGTTGGTACCCCTTCGAG